>CM035798.1:3822352-3889868 GCA_020466265.1 Siphamia tubifer | reverse complement strand
CTGCCCTGTATAATTAATATAAATAATATGTGAATAATTTAAAGGTGTCATTCCATGGTTATTTCATTAATATTACTCTGTTCTCCATTGATATTGAATACATTGTGTGTTGGTTCTATTTAAAAAAAGTCCAGATTGTTTTGTTTCCAGCTGTTTTTTCACCGTAGAAAAATGACTGTAGGTTGAACAACAGAGTTTACCGATACTTCCTCATACATGTCCATGACGTGGTGACGAGGCGTCTCTGATTGGCTCAGAATGCGTGAAGGAACACTCCCTCCTCCACTCTCACTCAATGTGTGTGTTTACCTTTACCAGAGTAGCACCCAGCTCGGTTTCATGGTGTTGCTTGTTCTGAAAACGTGCAGGGAAAAAAAACAAGGCTTTATTTCCACAGAGAGCACATGAACCGGTTTGATCCGCCATTTTTACAAGTTAGTGCAACAGCTACTGTGGCTCCGTCTTCTCTTGTAGATGCTAATGCTAATGCTACTCATGATTCGCTGCAATGGGGGACAGGTTTAACCCCACGTGGGTGACACTAAAGTCCATCAGATGGACCGTTTTTTTTTTGCAGCCAGTGGAGGTGACAAACTACTTTCAAAGGCAGCATGTGTTGGTAAGTCGAGGTGACCCATCAGATTCCAAAAGAAGCGTGGAAAAGTGGTTTAATATATTATTTAGTGTTTCTGTTTCTATGTGTGTCTGTCTTATTAAGTCCCATTGTAGTGGTTCCACCAGAATCCTTTTGGGGCCCATTGACAGAGTGAAACATGAATGTTTCCCTAAGGAGTTAGACACTAAAATGATCTATTTCACTTTACTGTCGCTGCAAGTCCATCCATCCATCCATCCGTCCATCCATCCATCCATCCATCCATCCATCCATCCATCCATCCATCATCCATCCATCCATCCATCCATCCATCCATCCATCCATCCATCCATCCATCCATCCATCCATCCATCTCTACATAGTTAGTGGGTCAACAGGTATTACATATTTTAGATCTGTAAATCAGTGGTTGTTTGTGTCTTTATGAGTTAAATAAATGATATGTGTGTTTGTAGAAAAGTTCACAGACTGTGTCATGTCATCATGTGCTGAAATTCACATCAATCCATGTAATCGTCACAACAAGTATGGATAATTATTGGCAAATTATCCGCGACACATCAACATTTCCAGACTAAATATTTGGAACAAACTCAACCATTGTGGATTTAAAACAATGTGAAAAATAAAAACCGTAAAAAATGGAAAATAAATGAAATAAATGCCATTGTTTTTTTTTAATGTGTGTGTTATTTTTATAACAAAGAACAGGAAAAAAAAGTCAAAGTTACATTAAGCATCTTGACAAGAAAACAAATAATTAGATTTCCTGAGTTTTTATTTTACAATCTATGACTCAAAGCAGCACTCTGACTGTACTCGCGTCCTGGGAATCTGCAGAGGGAAACAAGCTGTGCACGTCTTCCTGACGCTTCAATAATGCATCCTACAGGCCCAAACATAAACCACCCTGCACACGTTGCACAACCCCAAAAAGGAAATGTAAAACTCCAGATAAGGAGCACACAGCAAGGAAATAAAGGTTGAGTCTGAACAAACATTTTTGCTATTCTTTGCTCATTCGTTGGGTTTATTTTGAGCACTTCATATGGAACGGTCACTCCATGGCAGAGGATGTTGTGACTCTGGCAGCTTCCCAGGCTTGTTTCTGCTTATATAAAGTGTCAAAAACAGCCAGGATATGATAACAACATGATGGGATGGAGCCAGAGAAGTCAGTAAAAGTGAAACAAAATAACACATAAGAGAGTTCAGGGTAATTAAAGTTTGGGAATAACTGGGAAATTACATTACATCCATAAATAAACATAGAAATACTCTGAACTCTAGTGTGTTCTTGAAGATATAACAAGACTTAATTAGTTTTGTGGGGGAAAAATCCTACTTCTATGTAGATAATAATAATAATAATAATAATAATAATAATAATAATAATAATAATAATAATAATAATAATAATAATTATTATTATTATTATTATTATTATTATTATATTATTATTATTATTATTATTATTATTATTATTATTATTATTAATACCTACCTACCTTCCTACCTACCTACCTTCCTACCTACCTACCTACCTACCTACCTACATAACTTCCTACCTACCTTCCTACCTACCTTCCTTCCTTCCTTCCTACCTCCCTACCTACCTACCTTCCTTCCTTCCTACCTTCCTTCCTTTCTACCTACCTACCTACCTACCTACCTACCTTCCTTCCTACCTACCTACCTACCTACCTACCTACCTTCCTTCCTACCTACCTACATACCTTCCTACCTTCCTTCCTTCCTACCTACCTACCTTCCTTCCTTCCTACCTACCTACATACCTACCTACCTACCTACCTTCCTTCCTTCCTTCCTACCTTCCTTCCTTCCTACCTACCTACATACCTTCCTACCTTCCTTCCTTCCTACCTACCTACCTTCCTTCCTTCCTACCTACCTACATACCTACCTACATACCTTCCTTCCTTCCTTCCTTCCTTCTTACCTACCTACCTACCTACCTTCCTTCCTTCCTTCCTTCCTTCCTTCCTTCCTACCTACCTACATACCTTCCTACCTTCCTTCCTTCCTACCTACCTACCTACCTACCTACCTACCTACCTACCTACCTACCTACCTACCTACCTTCCTACCTACCTACCTTCCTACCTACCTACATACCTTCCTACCTTCCTTCCTTCCTACCTACCTACCTTCCTTCCTTCCTACCTACCTACATACTACCTACATACCTTCCTTCCTTCCTTCCTTCCTTCTTACCTACCTACCTACCTACCCTACCTTCCTTCCTTCCTTCCTTCCTTCCTACCTACCTACATACCTTTCTACCTTCCTTCCTTCCTACCTACCTACCTTCCTTCCTTCCTACCTACCTACATACCTACCTACCTACCTACCTACCTTCCTTCCTTCCTTCCTTCCTACCTTCCTTCCTTCCTACCTACCTACATACCTTCCTACCTTCCTTCCTTCCTACCTACCTACCTTCCTTCCTTCCTACCTACCTCCATACCTACCTACATACCTACCTACATACCTTCCTTCCTTCCTTCCTTCTTACCTACCTACCTACCTACCTACCTACCTACCTACCTTCCTACCTACCTACCTACCTACCTACCTACCTACCTACCTACCTACCTACCTACATACCTACCTACATACCTACCTACCTACCTACCTACCTACCTACCTACCTACCTACCTACCTACCTACCTACCTACCTTCCTTCCTAATACCCATCATAGTGCTGATTCTTGATCTATTGATTTATTTATTTCCAGCATTCACAGAATAGATGCACATCAAAAGAAAAAAAACACATATTTAATCCCTCCCTCATTGTCATTGTCATGTGATGTCACTATTACACACACATTGTGATGTTGATGCTCAGGCCATATATTATATTATGCAGCTCTAGTGTTTTTTAATCTGAACGTATGCACAGAAAACCACAAAGGGTCAGTTGGTTAATAAAGGGTTAATTATCACTAACCTATATAACCCTAAAAAAAACACACACACATATCTATACATTGAAAAGTACCTTTGGGCCTGAAAGCAGAGTCTTATTTAGCTTTTACAAAAGACTTGAAATGGTTATTTCCTCACCTGATATCCGTTTACAGGAACAGATCAGGTATTTCCCTTCCAAAGCCCAAGGTAGAAACATGAGGAGGCTGTTTCACTGATTGCTGTGTTTGTATATTGTTACGGATCCAACGGAAACGGTTAAGTGAGAGTGAAAAGAGCAAAGCTGTTGTGACATATTAAAAAAAAAAAAAAAAAAAAAAAAAAGGACAGCTGATTCCAGACCATGTTGGTTCTCGTTTGGGTCCAGACTGAGAGCTACTGTAAGAAAAATAAAAAAAAAACAAAAACAAAGAAAGACATGTTGGTGGAGTGGCTTTTATTTCCATCCTGATAAGATGCTGTTGTATCGTCAGCTGGGAAGTGTAGAGGAAAAGGCTTGTGTAACTCTATCTGAGACACACCTGCTGTTTGCAGGTCAGCTGGCCTGTGAAAATCAAACCTCTTTTCATTGGAACTGTTGAGAAAATCACACCGTGCCTCGCGCAAAACTCACAATAAAAGGCAAAGAGAACAGAAGGCCGGATTTGCTCTTTTGACCCTGTTGTGTTTTCACTCCTTTAAGTTTGTAACACTCTGAGCTCCGCCACTGTTTTCATCAAAGAACACTGGCCTCCTTTGGAGACTCGCCCTTCCGTGGGAAGATTCATAGTGAGACACGACACACAGGAACATGATCTGCAGCGCATCAATCGATTACAATGTGAAGACCCACCGTTTATACACAACTACTGACTTATAGAAGTGTCCTCAAGGCAACAAATAATCCAAAACTCACATGTTTCCTGGAATTTTACTGCCTGGTGGTTTACTGCATATGATATGTGTGGAGGTTTTATGTGTTACTTGGTTTTCTTTCAATCAATGATTGTTTATTTCAGAAATGGTGGATTAAAATTAATTAATGATTTGATTTTTAATTTCTTTATTTCAATTATTCATTTATTTTTATTTGTTTTGATTTTTGTATTTTTTTTTTTTACATTTTTAATTATTATTTATTTGTTTTTATTTGTATGTATTTATTTTTATAATTATTTATGTACCTATTTATTTTTATTTCATAAAAAATGTTGTTTTGATTACAATTTTTATATTCTTTAAATATATTTTTGTATTTTTTTATTAATATAGTATTTTATTACAAAAGACCCACCATTTATACACAACTACTGACTTATAGAAGTGTCCTCAAGGCAACAAATAATCCAAAACTCACATGTTTCCTGGAATTTTACTGCCTGGTGGTTTACTGCATATGATATGTGTGGAGGTTTTATGTGTTACTTGGTTTTCTTTCAATCAATGATTGTTTATTTCAGAAATGGTGGATTAAAATTAATTAATGATTTGATTTTTAATTTCTTTATTTCAATTATTCATTTATTTTTATTTGTTTTGATTTTTGTATTTTTTTTTTTTACATTTTTAATTATTATTTATTTGTTTTTATTTGTATGTATTTATTTTTATAATTATTTATGTACCTATTTATTTTTATTTCATAAAAAATGTTGTTTTGATTACAATTTTTATATTCTTTAAATATATTTTTGTATTTTTTTATTAATATAGTATTTTATTACAAAAGACCCACCATTTATACACAACTACTGACTTATAGAAGTGTCCTCAAGGCAACAAATAATCCAAAACCCACATGTTTTCTGGAATTTTACTGCCTGGTGGTTTACTGCATATGATATGTGTGGAGGTTTTATGTGTTACTTGGTTTTCTTTCAATCAATGATTGTTTATTTCAGAAATGGTGGATTAAAATTAATTAACTATTTGATTTTTAATTTCTTTATTTCAATTATTCATTTATTTGTATTTGTTTTGATTGTTTTTTATTTGTTTTTAATTAGATTTTTTATTCCATTTTTTTACATTTTAAATTATTATTTATCTTTTTTTATTTATATTTGTTATTTTTTTATAATTACTTATGTACCTATTTATTAATATTTGATTTAATTTTTTGTTTTGATTAAAATTTGTATATTCTTTAAATATATTTATGTATTTTTTAATTAATATATTTTATTAAAAAACACCCACTGTTTATACACAATACAACAACTGACTTATAGAAGTGTCCGCAAGGCAACAAATAATCCAAAACCCACGCATTTTCTGGAATTTTACTGCCTGGTGGTTTACTGCATACGATATATGTGGAGGTTTTATGTATGTGAAGAAATGACTGACCTGAGTTTTTACTTGGTTTTGAAATGGTAAATTAAAATTAATTAATTATTTGATTAAAAAAAAAAATCATAAAATTTTATTAATTAATTTAAACTCAAGAAAAAATGGGGGGTATGAAATCATCTGGTTGGAGAAGTGGGGGTGTCCCAATATGGCCATCCCCCACGGGTGCGATACCCATGAGTACTTTGACCTCCTCTGATATGAACAACCCAGAACCACCACTGTTTTAACTGTTTTAACTGTGATTTGTTTTAACATGTACCATTTAAATGTATTCATAATAACTATATTTAAATCTTTCATGTTGTTTTGTTGGATGTATGTTGTCTCACACCAGAAGAAAAACTTTTTCTGTCCTCCGTTCTTGGGTCCAGGTCCAATATGATCCTTACCAACTTCACTCAGGTAAAAGTAACCCCATAGTTTGGGCCTTAATGGACCTGTACCTGTTCCCTGAGGGCAGCAGTGAGAGTATATATGAATGAAATCCTGTTTAATATCGTGGTCCATCTGACGACTAGCATCATTTCGACTAAATTTGCATAATTTCACAGACAAACTGTCCTACTTCTACTTCTTACATGTCATCTGTTTTATCATTACGTTTTCATACACACTAACATCCTGGTAACGAGTCTTATCCTGGATTTGATCAAATTCAGGATACAATACATCTGGATAATCATATATCGCTGTTGACATGATAACAGTGAATCATTACCATTTCTATTTGTGCAGAAATTGGTGACATTTACATCATAAAATGGTCATTTAATCTGACATTTAAGTATCTACTGCCTAAATTTGAAGTCCCCGTAGCTGTGGGAAATGAGGCCCCTTGGTTTACGGCAGATTTAGATTCAACATCACCTTATGGATTTGTCTTATCTTGGTGGAGGAGACGAGATACGATCAGCAGGTAAACATGTCCCAGAGCTGTTTTCACTTCGTACGACGAGGCTGGAAGATGCAGATCTGCAGCTAAGACGCTTGTCATGAAGGAATTCGGTGACTGGTTTTAACCCGTAACGACCCAAACAGCCAGTGGCGAGCAAAAACCATCTGTCTTTTTATATAGAAAATACTCAAATTTGATTGAAAAACTTCCAAAATACAGAAGGTAATATTGTAATGAACCATCTATTTATCTAAAAGGTTTAACTTCTGCTCATTTTGGCTTAAATGTATTAACCCTTTAACCCAGTGGCGTCCAAATCCAGCCTGTGTTCTACATGTTTTAGATTTTTCCATCTTCCACATGATTCAGTTTAACACTTTAACTCCTGAAACTTTATCAGTTTCACAGTAAAAATAATTAAAATTAGCAGCAATATGAAGAAAAATGGCCAAAGTCATCAATAAAATGAACAAAGATGAATAATAATCAGTAACATGAACAAAGTAAGACACAAAGTTTTTGTTCATTTTGTTGCTCATTGTTTATTTTTCTACATTTTACTTTTTATTTTATAGTTTATTTTCTTTAATTTTGCTCCATTTGTGTCTTACTTTCTTCATGTTACTAATTATTTTGCCACTTTATTATTCATTTTTGTTCATTTTATTGATGACTTTGGCTGTTTTTGTTCATTTTGTTGCTCATTTTAATTATTTTTACTGTGGAACTGATAAAGTTTCAGGAGTTAAAGGGTTAAACTGAGCCCTCGAGGACTGGTTTTGAACACCACTGGGTTAAAGGGTTAATAAATTTAGGCAAAATTGAGCAGAAGTTTAAAAGGATAAACCCTTTAGATAAATAGATGGTTCATTACAATGTTACCTTCTGTATTTTATTAAACTTCCAGTGAAGCACATGTGCTACGGTTACAGTAGTTGTTCATAATTGTAAACAGAACCTGTAGGTTTAACATCTCATAAACTCAGTACATTTTGAAAACCGAGATTCTCATGGATCAACTGATATAAACCACTTTCACACACACACACACACACACACACACACATATACATATATATATATATATATATATATATATATATATATATATATATATATATATATATATATATATATATATATATATATATATATATATATATATATATATATATATATATATATATATATATATATATATTAAATTACAGTCAGGGTTTCCCCCAGAAATCTGTCTGTATTAAATTTATCTGTCTGTCTGTTTATCTGTCTGTCTTTAAGCAGGATTACGCAAAAACTTTGGAACGGATTTTGATGAAACTTTCAGGAATGATAGATAATGGGTCAAGAAAGAACCCATTAGATTTTGAACAATGAAGGTCAAAGGTCAAGGTCACACCAAAGGTCAACAGCTAAAACACATCAGTGGTAATATCTCAGGATTCAGATAATATAGAATCTGGCAGGTTTTTTTGCACTATAAAAAATAATGGTTACATTTACGGTACGATTCCAGCAGCTGTGGTTGACGAAACATGAGCGTAAATTTACGGTAAAACATTGTCTTCATTTACAGAAAAAAAATACTTATCGACACAATTGATTTTACAGTTTAAAAATATGCTTGAGGCTATGAATGTACTGTAAAAACTAAAGTTTGAACGTTTAAAAAATACCCTCTTTTACTTGAAAATGTATAAGATTTTTTTTTACTATTAGAGTCAGAGTGACTAATGAATGGTGGAATGGTTTTTACCTGTGCCAAGGAGGTATTAAATTTGAGGCATCTGTCTGTCTGCCTGTCTGTCTGTTTGTCTCTGTCTGTCTGTCTGCGTGCCTTGTCTGTCTGTGTCTCTGTCTGTCTATTTGTCTGCCTGCCTGCCTGCCTGTCTGTCTGTCTGTCTGCCTGTCAGCAGGATTACGCAAAAACATCTGAACAGATTTTGATGAAACTTTCAGGAATGATAGATAATGGGTCAAGGAAGAACCAATTAGATTTTGAGCAATGAAGGTCAAAGGTCAACAGCTAAAGCACGTCAGTGGTCATATCAGACAAGATAGAATCTGGTGGGGTTTTTTTTCATTCACATGGTCTCACCTTGGGACATCAGATGGGTCAACACCTATGGTTCCATCACGTCATGTTTGGACGTCTGCTGTCTGTAACTGTCTGTCTGTAACTGTCTGTCTGTAACTGTCTGTAACTGTCTGTCTGTAACTGTCTGTAACTGTCTGTCTGTAACTGTCTGTAACTGTCTGTAACTGTCTGTAACTGTCTGTCTGTAACTGTCTGTCTGTAACTGTCTGTAACTGTCTGTCTGTAACTGTCTGTCTGTAGCTGTCTGTCTGTAACTGTCTGTCTGTAACTGTCTGTAACTGTCTGTAACTGTCTGTCTGTAACTGTCTGTAACTGTCTGTAACTGTCTGTAACTGTCTGTCTGTAAATGTCTGTCTGTAACTGTCTGTAACTGTCTGTCTGTAAATGTCTGTCTGTAACTGTCTGTAACTGTCTGTCTGCAACTGTCTGTAACTGTCTGTAACTGTCTGTAACTGTCTGTCTGTAACTGTCTGTAACTGTCTGTAACTGTCTGTAACTGTCTGTCTGTAACTGTCTGTCTGTAGCTGTCTGTAACTGTCTGTCTGTAAATGTCTGTCTGTAACTGTCTGTAACTGTCTGTCTGTAACTGTCTGTAACTGTCTGTCTGTAGCTGTCTGCAACTGTCTGTCTGTAACTGTCTGTCTGTAACTGTCTGTCTGTAAATGTCTGTCTGTAACTGTCTTGTTTTTTCTTGTCTTAACACTCGGTCAGGTACCTGCCTAACAAAGTCAATGTGTGTTTTGTTGTAATGCAAAACACATTTACTTTGTTCTGCAAAAAATCTACCTACGGGTACAAAAGAAGCGACCTTGAACAAAATGTACATTAAACTAGTGATTTTTTTTTCACAAAATAAATGTAAAAATGACATTATTGAATTAAATATATATTATGGTATTTTAAAAAAATATACAAGAGTAGAGAAATTTATTTTTTCATGAGAAAATCTGTAAAAAATTTATAATAATAACACACACAAAAAATAAATAAAAACAAACCTGACAACCAACAAGACAGTACAGCTAAACAAACAAACACACAAATAAATAAATCTAAATATATTATATATAATATATATATCACTTCACTTCCAGATTATTTTGCTTAATTCAATGTTTTTCCAGGTCTATTGTCTAAAAATCGGTTCTTATATCTCACTGAAAAGTTCTGCTTATGTCTTATTTTAAGAGTGATTCAATGTTGTGACTAGAAATGAGAAAAATACACTTGGTAAGATTTATATTTTTGCAGTGCAAATGTTGCAAACTGGAAAATGATAGATATACTGTTAGTGTCAGTATCCTGGATGCTGTCAGAGTTTTCCCGCCAGAGTATCCAGCGATTCTCAAAAGTGGGATAAAGTCTTTTCCGGGTTACATAAATCTGGAAATGAGGAACAGAAACGTCCCCTAATAACCAGAACACCGATACAACGCATATAATCACATTCTCTGTTTTGATTGAAATTACATACTGTGCATTTAAAGGCATAATTTATGACTCACCCAGATACATTTTAACCAAAACTTATTGAGGCCCAGTTTCTGTCAAGCTTTACACAATCTTGCTCATCCGAAAATCCCACAATACCTCAATGCATTATTAAAGCCAGTCAAAAGATGATGAAGACTGGGATAAACCTGCACTGTACAAAAATGTTCATCAGTTTTACAGTGAAAAATGTGAAAAGTGTAAATGTGTAAACTGTAAAAACACACTGTTGACCAGAGGTGGAAAGTAACTCAGTAAAAGTACTTCATTACTGTACTTAACTTGATTTTTTTTAGGTATCAGTATTTACTGGAGAATTTCTTTTTCTGGAAACTTTTTACTTTTACTCTTTACATTTATATAAATATCTGTACTTCATACTCTTTATATTTATATAAATATCTGTACTTTATACTCTTTACATTTATATAAATATCAGTACTTTATACTCTTTATATTTATATAAATATCTGTACTATATACTCTTTACATTTATATAAATATCTGTACTTTATACTCTTTACATTTATATAAATATCAGTACTTTATACTCTTTATATTTATATAAATATATAATATAAAAATATTACCACTGATGTGTTTTAGCTGTTGATCTCTAGTGTGACCTTTGACCTTTGTTGTTCAAAATCATTACCTATCATTTCTAAAAGATTAATCAAAATCTGTTCATAACTTTTTGCGTAATCCTGCTGACAGACAGACAGACAAACAGACAAATGGACTCAAATGTAATACCTCCTTGGCAGAGGTAAAAAGTGCTCAGTGTTCCACCATCATTAATCAACCCTGACTCTAATAAAAGAAAAATCATATAAAATTTCAAGTAAAACCGGGTATTTTCAAAATATTCAAACTTTATTTTTTACAGTACATCATAGACTCAAGCACATTTTTAAATTGTAAAATCAACTGCTTCGATACTTATTTTTTTATGTAAATTTCTCGTGTTTCGGCAACGACGGCTACTGGAATCATATCATAAATGTAACCATTATTTTTAACAGTGCAAAAAAAACGCCAGATTCTATCTTGTCTGAACCCTGAGATATTACCACTGATGTGTTTTAACTGTTAACCTTTAGTGTAACCTTGACCTTTGACCTTCATTGTTCAAAATCTAATGGGTTCTTACTTGACCCATTATCTATCAATTCTGAAATTTTCATTAAAATTTGTTCAGAACTTTTTGCCTAATCCTACTGACAGACAGACAAACAGACAGACAGACAGACAAACAGACAGACAGACAGACAGACAGACAAACAGACAGACAAACAGACTCAAATTTAATACCTCCTTGGCAGAGGTAAAAAGTGCCAGGTGTTCCACCATTCATTAATCAACCCTGACTCTAATCCAGTGGTTCTTAACCTGGGTTCGATCGAACCCTAGGGGTTTGGTGAGTCGGTCTCAGGGTTTCGGTGGAGCTTCCACTGCAGTCTAGTCTGCAGTTAATGGGCACAGTCATTGAAAGCGTCCTGCTTTGGGATTTCCTACCGGTCCACTTTGAGGTCGCTGGTTTATGCAGCAGAGTGAGACCTCCCTATTAGACCGCTTAGAGAGCGCTGGATAAGCAGCAGAGTGAGACCTCCTTCTCAGAATTAGTGCGTTATCTCCCGAGCGTCGATCCAGGCAAATAAGCCGATCGCCGTACGGACACACAATTTTACCCACGGTGATGACACGTTGTTATTTGAACGAGGTGATGTTAATGTACAATTAATTTCGTGCACCAGTAAAAAAATCATATTATATTTTTTACTAAAGAAGGGTTCGGTGATTGAGCATATGAAACTGGTGGTTTAAGTTTAAGAATCACTGCTCTTATCATATAAAATTTAAAGTAAAACTGGGTATTTTTTAAATGTTCAAATGTTTTTTTTTTTTACATTACATCATACTCTCAAGCACATTTTTAAACAGTTTTATTTTCTGTAAAAAAATTTTTACCATAAATTTACGCTCATGTTTCGGCCACCGCCTGTTGGAATCGTACCGTAAATGTAACCCTTATTTTATTTTAATTTTTTTTTACAGTGTATCAGGCACAGATTGCATTGTGGCATAGGAGAACATTGTGGAGCAGGCCCAGGCGAGTGCACTTCTCATCATCCAGCCCAGCCACAAGCCACACATTGATGATGATAATGAGTCTCTGTCAGCGGCGTACACTGGTATTGAACCAGATCCGGTGTGTGTCGAGGGAACCGCCGAGGCACAGGCACATCCCCTGTACCTCTAAGCCCTGTCACCGGCTTGTATTCGGCTCCGGCTGATTAAAACTGATGGGGTGACATGATTGTGACCTGTATGGATTTCTGACGCTCGCAGCCACACTGCCCGACAACATGTGTCTTCTCTCTTTGACAAACCCACCTGGGAGCCCTCGGAACTGAGCTGCAGAATGCATAATTTAAGAGGCAGCAGGCAATCAATACCAAAAACGGTAACGACACAGGAGAGAGAGAGAGAGAGAGAGAGAGAGAGCAGAAGAAGAAGAAGCCATCTCAACTTCCCAGCGATGTCCATCAGCAGGAGTCATAAGTATTACCTTCTAATCCTGGTGTGAATTTCCTGTCTTGACATGAAACTTCTGCAAAGCACAATAATCTCCTTGAGGAGTTAAATCCATTCATCATCGATCTTGGCTGTTAATATGATATGTTATCATCCTGCCTCTGCAAAGTTTGACATCCTATTCCTGGGAATTAAGTTTCAGTTGCATGATGATTAATGACGATTAATAAATTGTTAAACTCAACACTTTTGGGAAAACTTGAATTCAAAGTGTTTGTTTTTAACTGTGCATCATTATGTGTATCGGTTCCTTTGAATGAATCTTTGACATGAACGACTCTAACTGATTCTCCACTCTCTGTTCTTATATCCCACTTATGTTTTATTTTTAGTGTGATGAGATATTTGGACTAGAAATGAGAAAAAATCATGTCATAATATTTAGGTTTTACCAAAGCATAATCAGAATCTTGCAAAGTGTTGCATGATATACAATGGAAAAAATACCCCTAAAAACAACTTTTAAAAAAAGTTAAAAAAAAAAAAAAAAAAAAAAAAGCCTTTTGGGGGAGTTAAGTTTCAGTTGCATGATGATTAATGATAATTAATAAATTGTTAAATTCAAGACTTTTGGGAAAGTTTCAATTCAAAGTGTGTGCAAGTGACAAAAAACCCATAAAGTGTTTGTTTTTAACTGTGCATCATCATTATGTGCATCAGTTACTTTGAATGAATCAGTTCCTTTGAATGAATCTTTGACATGTACAACTCTAACTGATTCTTCACTCTCTGCTCTCATATCTCACTGAAAAGTTACTTTTTAGGTGATTATGTCTTATTTGTAGTGCGATGAGATATTTGGACTAGAAATGAGAAAAATATATGTCATAATATTTAGGTTTTACCAAAGCATTGTGTTGCATGATATACAATGGAAAAAATACCCCTAAAAACAAGTGAAAAAAGTTAAAACAAGATTTCTTTTTTGGGGGGAGAGGGAGGTTAAATTTCAGTTTCATGATGATTAATGATGATTAACAAATTGTTAAAGTCAACACTTTTGCGAAAGCTTGAATTCGAAGTGTGTGCAGGTGACAAAAAAAACAAATTGTTTGTTTTTAAGTGCGTGCATCATCATTATGTGCATCGGTTCCTTTGAATGATGTTTTTAAATGAACGACTCAAAGTAATTCTCCACTCTCACTGAAAAGTAACTTTTTTAGGTGATTATAAGTTATTTTTAGTGGAATGAGATATTTGGACTAAAAATGAGAAAAATACATGTCATAATATTTAGGTTTTACCAAAGCATAATGAGAATCTTGCAAAGTGTTGCATGAGTATACAATGGAAAAATACCTTTAAGAACAAGTGAAAAAAGTTAAAACAAGATTTCTTTTTTGGGGGAAGAGGGAGGTTAAATTTCAGTTTCATGATGATTAATGATGATTAACAAATTGTTAAAGTCAACACTTTTGCGAAAGCTTGAATTCGAAGTGTGTGCAGGTGACAAAAACCATAAAGTGTTTGTTTTTAACTGTGTGCATCATCATTATGTGGATCGGTTTCTTTGAGCGAACTGGTTCCTTTGAATGAATCAGTTCCTTTGAATGGGGCGGCCATGGCTCAGTTGGTAGAGCAGGTCGTGGTTCGACTCCCATTCTGTCTTAGTCGGTCTGTTGTGTCCTTGAGCAAGACACTTCATCCTCCTTACCTCCAGTGTCACTCATACTGGTTTATGAATGTTCGGTGGTGGTCAGAGGGGCCATGGGCAGCCAGAATAGCTGCCACACTTCTGTCAGTCTGCCCCAGGGCAACTGTGGCTGCATATGTAGTTTACCACCACCAGAGGGAGCATGTGAGAGTGAATGAATAACGTCTCCAGTGTGAAGCGCTTTGAGTGGCCAAAAGAGCGCTATAGAAATCCAATCCATTGTTATTAGAATGAATCTTTGACATGAATATGTCACTGAAAAGTTACATTTAGGTGATTATGTCTTATTTTTACTGTGATGAGATATTTAGACTAGAAATGAGAAAAATACATTTGGCAAGATTCTGATTTTAGCAATGCAAATTCTGTACAAAAAGTACAATAGAAAAATACCTCTAAAAATGAGTGGAAAAAAGTTAATCCAAGATTTTTTTTTGTGGAAATTAAGTTTCAGTTGCATGAGGATTAATGATGATTAATACATTGTTAAACTCAACACTTTTGGGAAAGCTGTGTGTAAGTGCAGAAGACCATAAAGATGAATTTTAAACCATGTGTAAAATCATCATTACTAACATCTTAATGATTTTAGTCAGATGTATTGTCAAAAAATAATATCTTTATATCTCACTGAAACTTTACCATTTAAGTTATTATGTCTTATTTTTAGTGTTATGAGATACTTTTGACTAGAAATAAGAAAAATACAACATTTCTTCCCTTTGTCCTTGAGTGGTTTGGCTCCCAATTACTAAGTTTGTTTTTGGGAAATATGTGAGTAAGATTTACATTTTAACAGTGCAAGTGTTACAAACTGGGAAAATATAGATATACAGTGGAAAAGATGCAGCTCTAAAAAAAAATAAGTGAAATAAATATTAATACTAGACAATTCCCCCAAGTGGAAATTGTGGAAGGGGCTCGGGGTTCGGTGCTGGGCCACGTTGCCTCTTCTGAGGCTAAGGCTCACAAGTGCTACATTCCTGGATAGAGCACAAAGGTGTCTACGATTTAAAGTTGAAACGACGTCTCTGGGTCAAAGTACGGCAAAGTAGTAGTGTGTACAAGTAGGCAACTTGTGTATTTTTCACATTCAGTGCTCCATTCATTTTATATGGAGATTTTTTCTTTCAATTTTTTTTTTCATATTTTTACTAGTATTTGATATAATATTTGTAGTAGTGGTAGTAGTAGTAGTATTATTTGCAGTACTGGTGGTATTACAGTATTTTAGATTCATTGTAGTATTTCTTAGTAGCTATACATATATATACATAGTGCATATGTATCAAACACAGACTGGAGCCTTACGGCTCCAGTCTGTGTTTGATACATATGTGTGGAGTAGTACTTGTTGTAGTAGTACTAGTATTTGCAGTAGTAAATGTAGTATATGGATATTTAGTCATTTTCTGCTTCATATCATACACTGATGAGTCACATTTTTTGTCATAGGTGGTGATTTGGTGGGTTCTCTATGGAGAACCTTTAAATCACAGACACACGAGAGACACATTCCTGTGTAGAGGACAAAGGTATCTGTAATGAAAAGTTTAAATGAAGTCTCTGGAACAAAGTATTAGAAAGTAGTAGCGTATACAAATAGGCAACTTGTGTATTTTTCACATTCAGTGCTCCATTTTATATGGAGATTTTTTTTTTTTTAAATTTTTCGTATTAGTAGTAGTAGTACTTTAGATAATATTTGTAGTAGTGGTAGTAGTAGTAGTTATATTTGCAGAACTGGTAGTATTACAGTATTTTAGATGTATTGTAGTATTTCTTTGTAGCTATACATATATATATATATATATATATATATATATATATATATATATATATATATATATATATATATATATATATATATATATATATATATATATATATATATATATATACACACTGCATATGTATCAAAGAGAGACTGGAGCCTTACAGCTCCAGTCTCTCTTTGATACATGAAGTCTGATTGCAGTCTATGGATTAATGTACGGCAAAATAGTACAAGTAGGCAACTTTTGTATTCTTCACATTCAGTGCTGCATTTTATTTTGAAATTTATTTTTTCAAAACTATTTTCATACTAATAATACTAATTGTGAAAGTATTTGTAGTAGTGGTAGTAATACTACTAATATTTGCAGTAGTAAAAGTAGTATCAAAATATTTACTAATTTTCATACCCTGATGAGTCACATTCTGTCATACATGGCGATTTGGTCAACATTTCCTTTTATAAGCAAGGTATTAGATGGTGCTAAATGTTATGCTTGAGTAACAATTCATATAACCTTTTGTGAACTAACAATAGGAGAATGTTTGATCAATAGCTACCCAGCTTTTTATACAAAGTAATTGTACAGTATATGGAGAGATTTCTGATACAGAAAGATGCATTAGTGTCCGATGATAAGATGTTCAGATATAAATGGCAGTTCTGTTACTGTCACACTAAAGCTTTTTAAATATTTTATTTAATATTATTTTATTCTATTTCTATATAGAGATATGTGTATTTATAGATAGATATTCCCTGACAGATACCTGGCTTTTTATGTTCATTCTACAATAAATCGTTAATATAGTTTGACTTTCATTGTATAATTTTAGCACAATAAACAGTAGAAATATTTGTCATTTCAACCAAAGAAGACACCTGAAACCAGAACTTTTTATTTATAAATGAACTTTATTGAAAGAAAATCATAACATTGAACATAAACCCAACAGAATCCTCCAAGAGCAACACTTTTTAATGGTGACAGTGGCGAGAAAAAACTTCCTTTTAATAGGAAGAAATCTCGAGCAGACCCTGGCTCTTAGAGGATAGTCATCTGCCTTGACCAGTTGGGGGGGGGGGGGGGGGGGGGGGGGGGGGGGGGTGAGTGTGTGTGTGTGTGTGTGTGAGCATGTATGACTGTGTAGAAGTGTGTGAGTGTGTATAAGGGTGTGTTTATGTGTGTGAAAAAGTAGAAGTGTGTGAGAGTAAGTAAAAGTGTGTGTGTCTGTTAGAGTGTGTGTATAAGTGTGTCTGTGTGTGTGTGTGTGTGTGAATAAGTAAAAGTGTGTGTGTGTGTGTTTGTGTGAGAGTAAGTATAAATGTGTGTGTGTGTGAGCACAAGTGTGTGTGTGTGTGTGTGTGTGAAAGTGTAAGTGCGTGTGTGTGAGAGTGAGTTTAAGTATAAGTGTGTATAAGTGTGTGTGTGTGTGTGTGTGACAGAAAAAGGATCCTCTGCTGCAAAAGAAAAAAACATATTTTAGTCACAGGTAATACAGTTCGTTTTAAATGTGCCTTTGTCTTCTACTCACCTTCCTGTGACCTCAGCAGCAGACAGCAACAAGAACAAGGCCAGCGTGTGGAGAACATGACGCTATCACAAAAGGAGTTGCCACAACATGATGTCAAGAAAGACCAGCGTGAATATGATGACAATGAAGGAAAGATACTCCACAATACAACCGAGCAGATGACAAGACGATCAAGCCGACAATCAAAACAGAATAGGATGGATTGGATGTTAAAACGCAAGGCCACAACACGATACGACTGGAACATGTGAAATGATGATGGAAAGATTCGACATGTCAGACGTGACATGAAACGAGACTTGAAGATATTAAAGAAATGGACGGTGATGAAGGATGGTTATTCAAGACAGAAGGTGTACTAGCCAAGACCTGAAGCAAACGGAGCCAAACGCTAATGATTAAACACTGGCCTAGGGTGACCAGTGTTTAATCATTGCCAGTCAAAACACAATAGACAGGACTGTGATAGCTATAGTATGTTTGAACAACACCTGATTGAACACATTTATCATGTTGGGAAATGTAAATGTGATCAATCAAAGTGTTGTTGTCTGTGGTCGAATCGGTTATTAATTGTGTGTAACCTCTGGACAGAAGTGCATCTCTAATGCTTTTTTTGCCCTTAGAAATGAGATCTTCGTTGAAATCACCACAAACAATGACGGGCTGGTGATCCATACGTTCCAAATGGTCCAAGAGGGTGTGGAGGTTTGGTAAAAACTTTGCCAATCTATAATCTGGGGGTCTATACACAGTCGCTATTAACGCTTTGACTGGCGCATCAACTTTAACAACTATACATTCGAGGTCTGCGACATGTACCGTGCACTGCGAACACTCTGCTGTCAGAGTGCTCCTGCAGTACACAGCAACTCCACCACCGGGTTTTCCTGCCATATCCACAAAGGTGGAATATGACACTCGTCTGCCCCGCTCGAACATGATGTAATTGTCAAGACGGAAAGACGGTGACACAGGGGACCCTTGCAGATGTGTCTCAGTGAGACACAACACATCTGCCAACTTAAGTTCATGATGAACCCTAAGGTCCACCATGTGAGATGGAAGGCCCTGTGTGTTGTGGTGGATTATCGTCAGAGTCCTCTCGTTTTGCTCCGTCGACTTCAGGCGATGCAGTAGTGGAGCGCTGCTCTCGAAACTCGCACTACGCATCTGTTCAAGGGCTGTCGTGATAGCCGGATCAGCGAAGATCTTCTTCTCATCAAAGTCCAGGATCCTGAGACCTTGAAGAGACGTGGTCCGGCTGAGCGCCACGTACGCCATTCCCGACTGGAAAATGCGCTTGAGGCTCACGACAGCTGATGTGACAGTCATCCCTTGAACTTTGTGGGCCGTACACGCAAAGGCCAGCTTGATGGGAAACTGGCGTCGAACAATACCACCCTTTTTCCCGATGCTCTCCTCGGATCTTTCGATGTATGTTAGGTTGTCCGAGGGGCCGAGAAGCTTCTTGCGCAGACTCTGTCCAGCCGTGGGGTTGTCCAGCTTCAGCCCAAGAAGTTTCACCTTCATCGGGTCACGTTTGTCCATGACAATGTGGGAGATGGTCCCGAAGGTTCCGTTAACGAGACCATCCTCCACATCCAAATTCCTGATCAGCATAACCCGTGCTCCTGGAGCAGCGAGTATGCTGTCAGGCAAGTCTCGTTTCACGCCCCTAGCCTTATACGTGGGCACCTTTTGACCAGTTGCGGCGTCTTTCTTGAAGTCCTCCGCGACGATGTTGATGTCGTCTTCAAGAACCGCAGCAACTGTCGCCGCATTGTGGACATCCACCTGTTTGTTCGTGGCAAAGATGTGCAACGTTTCCGCTGCACAGTCTTTACCGTCACTCACAGATTGACTGAGGAGGCGTCTATCGTCGGCGCTCAGACGATCTTCCTTTCGCTTGAGTCTCAAGCGGTTGAGTAGCTCAGCGAAAGCTCGATCGTCCTTCTGGCGCATGATCTCGGTCAGCTGTACGATGGTGAAGTGAGGTCTCCAAAGATCCAGCTCAGTCTCCTCGTAGACGCAGAGCGACTTTGCTCTACCCAGCGGTGGAAGCTGGTAAAAGTCTCCAACGGCGAGGACAGAAACTCCACCAAACGGTTTCCGGTTCCCCTTGAGCTGTTGAAATCTCCAGTTGACGTAAGCAAAGAGTTGCTTAGACACCATGGAGATCTCGTCAATGATGAGAATTTCAACGGAGGAGAGGGTCGCTCTAAGTTCATCAAGTGCATTCCCCAGGCCCTGGTACGGTGGCTCAAGTGACCTTGGGAGCTTGAGGACAGAATGCAACGTTTTGCCTCCGATGTTGAATGCCGCAGTGCCTGTGAATGCTGTAAGCAACACAGACGGCTGAGACATGTCGGCATCATTACGGAACCTAGGGAGCCCCCTAAGGATCCGCGTTGCCTCCTCGTGAACGCACTTGATGACGTGAGACTTGCCACAACCAGCTCCACCCGACACAAAGTAGTGAAAGGCTTCTGGTTCGTGGCCCCAAACACGTTGAAGGCACCATTGACGGACGGTGTAGAAAAGACACGCCTGGGTCTCATTCAGACTCTGAAACATCCTCCTCACAAAGTCTGGACTCAACTTCGGCGCCGCTACACGGGGAACCGGTTCCATGATGTTGGGAAGTTCATAATCGGGGACAGCATCATCTTCTTGCTCTTCTGGGATGGCTTCACGCAGATCCAGACACTCATCACGGTCCACCTCGACCTCGGGTGCGAAGGTGTTCCACGCGTTGAGGGCTACACCGCCTTGGTGCGCGCTCTGTAGCGCTTGGTCTATCTTTTCACCACGCCCTTCGTAGCGCTCCATGTTCCGATCTACGATAGGGCGGACGATGTTCCCTCGCCACGTTCCGCACTTGTAAAAGGTTTCGTAGGTGGTGTGAGCCCGACTCTTGAGTTCAGCGTCTGATCTGTGTGGGAGGTAAAGCTTCAGCATTCGCCTGAAGTACTTCTCCGCCGCTTTTGTTTCCGAGAAGCGAGCAAATCGGATGACTGCTGGTTTCCCCGCTGTCCTCTTCGCGATGAATCCTTTGTCATCAAGAAGGGGTATGGCACTTTCCCGTTCCGCTTCCTGGCCGTAGACTACCCTGTAGTCCGATGCAAATTCGGCCAGACACATCACTTCGAACTCTCGGGAGGTCGGTCTGTAGAGGTATTTGTCAGGAATACCCAACATCCAGACCTCCTCCGAGTCAGGTGCCATACCCAGAAGCCGATCCATGGGGAGACTCATCTTCATTCCGTCTTCGTCAGTGGAGAGAAAAATGACCGCACGCGAGCACTTTTTAAGAGGTAAGCTGCACGTTCGAGCCACCGCTTCTTGAGCGCTTACCTCTCTGTGCTTCGCGTACGCCTGCATGATGGTCTTCATCTCGTCACGCTGGTTGAGGTCGGACTTCTTCGTCGTCGAGATGACTGAGCTCAGCACCTCCGTCATCTCGTGCTCCGGCTTGGTGATGTATGACATCATGTACATCGCACAACAGTAGTCGTTGAGGACGTACTGGATGTCCATGTTGGCGTTCCAAGCACGGAGCAGGTCTGGGTTGTAGGCATTGACCCAGCAGTCGTTCGGATGTCGCTTCAGTAGGATCACACTGCCGCTGGTCAGTTGTGCGGCCAGGGTCATGTAAGCCTCACGGTCCAACTCGCAATGTAGAAGGAGATCCGTCAAGCTTTCAAATGACGCAGTGGGATCCATAAGTAGCCGTCTGACTAACTGAAGCTTATCCTTGGCTTCCTTCTGTCGCTTCTGGACCATCCGTCTCCATTCCTTCTTCTGCCTTTCCTGGTCTTGACCTTCTTCTACGTCGTCGCTCTTCAAAGCGGCGACACCCGGATCTGTAATCCACGTGATGTCCATCGGCAACTTGGGGAAGCCAAACCGACACGTTACATTTCCCTTCCTGCATGACGACGAGTGGCTCCTGCTGTGCACCTGCACCTCAGACACAATTTTGTGGAGCTCAGGGTCCACCTCGCGGTCAGGCATGCGACAAGAAATGTAACGGTCGATGAAACGACATACTGTCTCGTCAATGACTTCGCCGTATACGGGCGCATTTTTAACCCAGACCAACATGTGAATGTGTGGACTTCCTCTGGCCTGAAACTCCACACGGAAAAAGAAGTCGTCAACTTCACCGAGCGGTCGTGCCTTGGAGAGGATTAATTCATTCATGAGAGCGTCGACGCGCTTCTCAAACATGCGCATGACCGTGACTGGGTTACTGCGTAAGATGTCACATTTAGCCTTCCAGTCCAGCTCAGAAAAATCACCAACAGTCTGACCCTGCTGAGATTTGATGACCTGAATGACTTCAGGCCATCTCATCTCTGCCGCCGAGAAGGTCAAAAAGAAGGTGGGTTTTCCCAACTGTCGGAGCATGGCATGTAAATCTTTAAGACTTTTGTTCCAATAGGCCGGAGTGCCTCTGAGAGGTTGCATAAACCGCGTCGCCTCTCTTGAATGAATTAATCTCTCCACTTCCTCTTTGTCCTGGAGCATGGAGTTGTTAATCACGTTCCCGTCTTTCGTAAGCTTCTTTCCTTTGCGCATCTGAATGGACATACTGCTTCTCGCAATATGCGTCTCCGTAACAAACTGTGCAAAGAAAAGATAGCTTTGGTCTTCTGCGAAACGACGGTCAGCCCCAAAGAGTCGAGCATTAAAATACCTACTCGGTGAAAGTTTGACAGGTCGGTCCTCATCCAGCGTGTTCTCTCCTGTGGGGAACTGAACAGGAAATGCCATGGCTTCCAGTTTGGGGATCGCAAAAAATCCAACCGGTCTGTTACCTTGGGCCGGGGCAACGCTGAAAATGCCGTCACCGTAAGAAAGAATTTCCTGTGCGATGTCGGGCGGTTGCATACACGTATCCAAGGTGAGACCGGGTCGCATCTCCTCCTGTTGTTCAGCTGCTGAAATGTCCATGGCTACCTGAAGCAGTTCCTCATCTGGCAGGTCTTCTCCCCACTGCGCGTTGTCCGAGCCTTGATCTTCAACGATTTCCGCCGTGATATCCTCAGTCTGGATGTCCGGTGCGATGTCAGGTGATGTTGGCATGTTGGTGTCTGGAAAAGAAGAGACGCTTACTCCTTCATCCACTTGCATCAGCTCCTCGTCCAGAACACCATCTGCTTCCCACTGTTCAGCATCCGCCTGGCCGTGCCGAGAGTCTCCGTCGTCAGACTCGTTGTTGAAATCTTCCAACGAAGCCTCCTCATTGATCGTCACATCCACATACTCTGAATGTTGCCGTTTCAACACTGTCAAGGCTGCCAGCACATTCTTCATGTCGACCGTGTAGAAGTGCTGGTAGCCTTTGAAACGAATGTTACGCTTCAACTTCACGTGCAGTAGCTGTGCTTCATTTGGGGGACGTGGAAGACTGTTGACCACATTTTCCACCTCTGATGGAACACAAACAACAGCTCCATGGACAGCTCGCTGTTGGCCTTTCGGCAACGCTATAATTTTGGCAAATGGTAATATTTTGGCTATGAGCTGTCTTTCTAATATGTTTAGTTGAGCCAATTCTGGGGGAATGGGTGATAATTCCAAATTATTTGCTACTGCGTGAGTTGGAATCCTCCCTCTGCCGAGGTGGCTGTCACAGTTGTGACAGATCCACTCCTTCAGCCGCTCTGGTGGAAAAGAGCAAGGATGGGAGCATTCTGCGTCACAAACGTGAACATAGTGTCCAGTCAAGCAAGCTTGCGCCACTTTAACGTGGGCGGAGTATTTTCCTCTCTTACATTGCTTTACTTGATTTGGAAACAATGTTCTGTGGCAGACAGTACAGATGTATGTGGGTCCGTGACTTATGGCCATGCGAAATGCTGCTATGGCTAAAGACATTGCCGAATCGAGCACTGGCGGGGGAGGGATGACGAGGTTCCTGTACTTCCTCATTATCCTCAGTGCTTGCTGCCATTTCACATGAAGTTGAAAGACCGTGTCTGTGGCTAACTTGCGTCTCCTGAGTTGGCTACAATGTTGGATGTGCTGTAGCCGAAACTCAGGGTCCATCCTATATCTCTGAACAAGGTATTTTCTCTGCTGTGTCCGAAAAGAAGAATCAGTACGGTACCGACAAACAAGATAATTTTTCTGTTGTGTCCGAAAAGAAGAATCAGTACGGTACCGATGAACAAGATAATTTTTCTGTTGTGTCCGAAAAGAAGAATCAGTACGGTACCGATGAACAAGATAATTTTTCTGTTGTGTCCGAAAAGAAGAATCAGTACGGTACCGATGAACAAGATAATTTTTCTGTTGTGTCCGAAAACATGAATCTGTACAGTACCGCTGGACAAGATATTTTTTCCTTTGTGTCCGAAAAGAAAGATCTGTGTAGTATCGATGTGCCAATCTTTCTGTCAGTCCTACTTTAAATTTTTGGTAATATTTTTTAAATGACAACAGCCGTTGTTCGCGATGGCTCTCTTTCACATATTTTGATTTCTGGGCATCGATTTTTTTAAGGCGAAATTCAACACAGCTGGCATACTTACTTCTTTCATCCTTACTTTTTTTGGTCCGTCTGAAACTATTAGACACCACTTGGTCTTTTGCTAGTGCCTGTTGGTGATGTGCTCTCCTTGTGAGCTTTTTCCTCTGGGCTTTGGTCATTTTAGAGAAGTTACTCGAAAGTTGTGGGACAGCTGAGGAACGTACATGCTTGCACTCCATCTTATCTGAAACAGCCGTCCCACTGCCCGACTGCACCACAGGGAGAGCAGTTTCAGACACGTCTTCAAGGACTTGATCTTTACTGGGGCTGTCAGTACAAAATGAAATGGGGACAAACTCATAAGTAGCAGTGTCTCCACGGTCTTTGAAGAGTGTGGTGAGGTGGTCAGCCAAGTCACAGATGTCTCTGAAACTCATGACAACTGCTTTGCCATGGTAAGATGGTAATCCTCTGTCATCTCTGGAGTGTGGATCGAATACTCCATACCTCCCAGACTTATCACGAAAAACCGCAATGACCTCTGGTGAAACGAGGATTAGAGCATGGCTTACCTCCGTTCTAAGACACTCCAGCTGGGTGGCCAGTGGGAGACCCAGCTGCAGTCTTCCAGGACTGGAAGCATGGAGACAACCGCAAATGATTTCAGATTTATTTACTTTATAAGAATGTGTGTCTGTTGACACTTCCTCTGGCATCTCCTCAACGGTCAGGTGATTGCCTTGGAAGGTCTTATTAATAATGAGACTCCTCTTAGTTTTAGTATAGAGAGAGTCCCCCAGCACCAGGACTCTATCAAGTGCACTCCTGTTAAACTGACAGCCCTCATGATGAAAAGCAAGAAACGTAAGTGAATTGCAGCTACACTGATGATTCCGCGAAAATGGTCGATACCTAGCGTCATCTTGACTGTGGCTAGCCTGCATGAACTCCACACGCTGAGACTTGCTCCTGGTTTTACCCTGAAACGGAAAAAATAGAATTTTGATTACTAATTTTTTTCAGTATTACAATACCTCCTATATTAATTGTTTATTGTATTAATTATCCTATATTCAAAACAAATAATTATACACATCAACCTGATCTACATGTAACCTGTCATGAGACAACTTGTTAGGATTCAGCAAAATATAAAATTATAATAAATCATTTTACTTTAAATTTTTTTAACATTAACATTCACTTCTTTTTAAACGATTATCATCGTGTTCTAGAATTTTCATTGTCAATATTGATTACTGTTAAGAGTATTTTGGTAACAGTATACAATAATATATAAGCCTTCTTAAAAATTTGGATGTACAGGTGTGAACTTTATAGGGTGATTGACACTGGTTGTGTACTAAATATTATAAATTGAACATTATTACCTTAAAGTATTTATACATTTGAATGTCAGTAAACCACACAAACCAATAACTGTGAACCTGAATACAATATGTTCATTAGAACAGTGGTTCCCAACCATGGTCCTCCAGTACCACTATCCTACATGTTTTAGATGTATCCCTCTACCAAAACACCTTATTCAAATGATTAGCATGCCATCACGCTCTGCAGGAGACTGATAATGATGGTAAGGTGTGTTGGAAGAGGGAAACATTTAAAGCATGCAGGATAGTGGCACTTGAGGACCAGATTCAGGAACCGCTGCATTAAAGGAATGATCTTACCTTTTCTGTAGGTGCTGTGTCAGACTGCGTTGACTTAGCCTTGGTTGGTGGTGGTGGTGGTGTTGTTTGTGTTGTTGTTGTTGTTGGTGGTGGTGTTGTTTGTGTTGTTGTTGTTTGTGGTGGTGGTGGTGTTGGTATCATCTGATGAAAGAAAATACCAGTGAACCTTCACATATAAAGCCATTTCATGCACAGACAAATCAGTATATTTATTTAATTAAACCCATAACTCTTATAATCATTATATAAATACTGGGCACAGATGTAATTGAGTGTTTTGTAACTGTTGTGATTGTAGAAAGTTAACCATACCTTATCAGGTGAAGGAGGGTTACAGAAAGCACCCATGATGGTCCAGGTCTGGTCTTCTGGGGAGGGTGTTATCACTTTGGCTTTCTGAATGCAGAGCAGAACAATGTGAGTGAAATTAAGATTTTCAAATGATACAATTTCTTAAAGAGGATGAATCCTTACCTTCATAATAGGAGAACAGGTGGGCGTGTTCTCTTGGCCCCAACTACAGGACAACCTTGTTGGGGGTGAGTCAACCAGCTGATGACAGAAGAGAAAAAGTATAGTAAGTATAGTAACAGTATAGATGTGTCTATGTCCCAAATGAAGACAGTGACTAAGCTGCTAATGTTCAGTGTGTTTCAGATGATGCTTACATTGTTCACTGCAGGGGGCTGGCGTTTGGGGTGCCCGTCCAGGGTCCTGGGCCGTCTCAATGCTGCCGAAGCAGCCACCTGTGACATTATAAACATGAATCATTAGTGAAGGTTCTTCAAACACTATAGTTATAATAAAACAGTTATTACTGCTTCTCTTTTAAACCAATATGATCATTACAAACATTGATTTATTATTAATGTGTTCCATTGCATTACAAACCCAGAGTTTCATTAATGTCTTACAATACACACTCAAAGAAAAACATAGAAGAAAGAGCTTTGTTTATTTATGGAGAGGAAAGAAAACTTACCGTCAGAACAGAGGAAGTCTGTTTTAAAGGTGCGTCCTCCTCCGATCTCAGGGAACGAGGGGCAGGAGGCGTTCTAACCACCTGACAAATGATCACATCATTTTAGACAATAAGTATAATCTACTAATGTCTGTGATGACACATGAACGAGCAGCAAATATACAGTGTGTCAGTTATGACATGAAGAAATTTACCTCATTCACAGGAGAACGTTGGCAGCGAGGTTTTCTTGGTCTGGACCTACGCTTGGCTTTAGCGGTGGAGGACGCAACCTGCACCAACCAAATAAGAAAACAATTAAATCCATTTCAACAACTACAACAACAATATTTTAGTGTCACTGATTTCCATCAACTAAAATTATGTGTTTTAGTTTATTACAGGTGACACTGAAAAGTATTTGCAGAATTAAATGTTTAGGAATTACATGTTTGAAGTTTTATAAAAGTCTTCAACATGAGATAAAAACTGATTTAATCAACTGACCTTCTTTGCTTCGGGAGACGCCTTGAAGTCCGCCAGGCAAGACAGGTGAGAGGGAGAGACCTTCTCCATAGCACTTAGGGCTGTGCTACTGAACCAGACAGGGTTCAGTGGAAGAAAGCTCTCCTTCTCCTGTAAAAACACAGAAAACACACTAATGATTACACTTTGTCCTGTCAAAAAACACCAACACCCTGAAAGAATATCTGACTAAACTACACATACCAGCGGTTGAGTCACCCTGGGCTTTGGTGAACCTCTGGACTTCTGAGATTCCCAAGGATGACTCGTCTGTAACGATAAAAAGCATAACATTAAATTAAAACAATTAAACTGTCACTAGTACAAAAGTAAACATTTGATCACATGACATTTCACACTTTATGTCGAACATCTTCTGCGTCCATTACCTTGCCGCCCTGACCGATGTTTTGATTGTCAGGGGTGGGTGGAGCAGGGGAAGTCTCCCTCACTGAAGGTGACGGCTTGGAAGACACCCCGGACTCATGTGATGGTACCTTTAGTTGCTCTTCAGAAGCAGAAACGAGCAACTTCCTGAAGACCGCCATGCCTTCACGGTCACTCAGGTGGACCTGCAAAAATAAGACATAAAGAAGAGAAACATTTTTAATGTCAGTTTTGTCATGTTTAATGTCAGTGAACATCTGGTGTGGAATGAACTTTTAAATTCAACACTTTGTGTGTAATTCAGAAACTGTACTTACACCATCCTTGCTCCACAGCGCTAAAGTGCTGAGAGGGTAGTGCTGCGCTCCACAGAAATACTTCACACCTGGAAAAAATAAACAACAACATTGACATGGCATCAATATTTGCATTATGACTATTCATTAAGAATCATTAGAACGCAGTTCAAATCTGTGTTTTTGTTTATTCAATAAGTGAACAGAGTGAAAAAAGCCTCACTCTTACCCATCTCAGCAGCCACACGGCGGTACGCTTGGCGCAGCATGTCCTGGTGGAACGGGTCACAGGACAGTCTCGGGGGGAAGTCCAGAACAAACACCGACTGTTCAAAACATAATGTGAAAAATGAATCCATTATCATGAAAACTCACACACATCTATAAAGTTAAAAACTACAAGTTAAAAACTACAAAGACATCTTTACCTTAGACAAGTATTCGCCACAACTTTTTATGAGCTTTTTAAAGTCAATGGCAGCTCTCTCAATAGTGGTTTTGTCCAGATTATTGGACGGGGCCAGGACACAGACAGCGTCTGGAGCACGAGGCACTTTGACGTGTAGTACCTCCGTGCGTATCCCCATAGCGTCCGCCCCCGGAACAGACAGGAACCCATAGGCGACCCGAGACTCTGGGATCCTTACAATGCCATCCGCAAAGGCGCGCAGATGGCTGTCACCGACAAAAAGAACAAACTGGAACAGAAATACCACAGTGTTAGCATGAAAAACTACAAATACACTACAGACAAAGTTCATAAACTGAACAATATTAATACCTTCTTGTCAGGTAACGCAGGCGGAATGACCACCTTCAACTTCCGCCCTGTGTAAGGGGAAGATGGCCATTTATTGGTCTTGTGGCGGTGACCAGTACCGCCGCCTGTTTACAAAAAGAGCAAAAAATTATTACAAAATATTTCAATCATACATTAATTACAATCACCATTTTTTAGTTATAATTGACAACAAGATGAAGATACTTACGTGGAATGAAACTTCCACGCTCTCCATCCGCTTTCCAAAACGGCCCGGGGGTTATGGTGTTTCCCACCGTCTGTTCAAAAAGAATAAACATGTTAAACTGGACACTGGACATGTTATGAGTATGTGATACTGAAGATACTGTGGCTTTAATAAGCATGTCAGCTCTGCTCTAAACATACGGTCTTATTAGGAGAGCGGGAGCAAGGGGGAGAGTCCATGGGAGCAGACATCGCGGACACCTTCGAATCCTTCCAGCGAAGCTTCTGGGCCTGGGCTCGCCTACCTTTACGAGGCATCCTGTAACACACACAAAGCACAGACACAGACAGAACGGAAGAGAGAGAGAAAAAGAGAGAGAGCAGCGTTAGCTTTAAAAGGGTTAAATGTGTGAAATGTGTGTCAAGTGTGGTGAGGTGTCCAAACGGCTTGTCCAAATGACGTCCAAACGGGTTGTCCAAAGGAGGTCCAAAGACGAAGGCTTTGATCAATCAGCAAAGCAAACATGGAAAGAAAAAAATACACTTAACAAAAAGTCACTGAATGAATATTAAAGTATATTGTTGATCTCATATATATATATATATATATATATATATATATATATATATATATATATATATATATATATATATATATATATATATATATATATATATATCATACAATATTAACGAGACATTTGAATATATAAACATTGTATCATCCATCAAGTGTAAAACTATAAATAATTACACTAATCACATCGGGATTTACACTCATTAATTCACTTTCTACAATATAGTCTTTAATTTTGGGGGTTGTTAAAAAGCCAGTATTGTGTGAATGTGAGACAATAAGACACATGTGAGCTGTAGCTTCTGTTTGCACTAGGCCTGAAGCCTTTACAGCTAGCTAAATTACAAACACTTCTATGAGCTTTAAATGATAGAAAACTGCCTCATAAAACATGCAGGATATCACCTCAATATGACCAGGATTATACTTAAAAACATACCTTACAATATTTAAAAGACTTTATCAATTTTGTGAAACAAAACACCATTAAAAATAGCACCACATTCAAGCGTACATTGAAGCTAAGCGTTAGCCACAGGTAGCATTCATTTCAGTCATGTTTATACACTTACAAAAGCATAATTGACTCAATAAAACACTACTCACCGAAGTTCAAACAGGTAAGGTCCAAAGATCCAAATCAATCCGAAAGCAGGAGCTTGTCCAAAGACGAAGGCTTTGATCAATCAGCAAAGCAAACATGGAAAGAAAAAAATACACTGTTAAAGAAAACTCACTGAATGAATATTAAACTATATTGTTGATCTCATATATATATATATATATATATATATATATATATATATATATATATATATATATAATATTAACGAGACATTTGAATATATAAACATTGTATCATCCATCAAGTGTAAAACTATTAATAATTATACTAATCACATTATGTGAAATGACAGAAGTTATTGTACCATGAAACATGAAATAAAAACAGCAATAGAATGTAATTTCATTATTAAAACTACTTTAGTCTGGGTAAAAACCACAATATGATGAACTTAAAAGTTTCTCCATTTCTCCAATGACAAAATCATGAATTTGAAACTTTAGGAAGTTAGGAGTACTTGTATTGCAGACTGACTTGCAACCTAAAAAAATATTTAGCATGTGAAATAGACCAACATTAAATTCAGTGATTAATTAAAATAAATGATACCAGTAGGTACTATGAACACAATTACACACATTTATATTCATATCTATACCACATTTGTGTGCGAAAGATCAAATTTAATGATAAATAAATCTAACCTTTCCAATAAGTAAATCATATAAAAAAAGTTTGCTTAAGGAGCGCTACCTGTCATAATTCCATATACATAGTATCCAAATACTATAATACTATCAGTAATGCAAATACTACTATTGCTACTACAAAAATTATCAAAAGAAAAAAATACATCTACGTGTTCCTCAAAGCCTCCTGCCACTCACGATCATTTTGGTTTTGAGCTAGCATTTACGGTTCTCTAACAAATGGCAGTAGTTCGGAGGTCAGATTTGGCTGTAAGTTACTGTGAGTACTAAGAGGTGGCAAAGTGTATATGTATACATATATAAATACTAATACACACAAATACTCAGTCAAAATTATGAGCCAAAATGTCAAATTGTCAGATGAAAAGTGAAAATTATGACATAAAAAGTCAAAAGTATGGGACAAAAAGTCACAATTATGACATAAGAAGTCAAAATTATTAGGTAAAAAGTCAAAATTATGGAATAAAATGTTAATTTGTGATATTAAAAGGTAAAATTATGACATACAAAGTCAAAAGTATGGGACAAAAAGTCACAATTATGACATAAGAAGTCAAAATTATTAGGTAAAAAGTTAAAATTATGGAATAAAATGTTAATTTGTGAAATGAAAAGTGAAAATTATGACATAAAAAGTCAAAAGTATGGGACAAAACGTCACAATTATGACATAAGAATTCAAAATTATTTGATAGAAAGTCAAAATTATGAGCTAAAATGTCAAATTATCAGATGAAAAGTGAAAATTATGACATGAGAATTCAAAATTATTAGGTAAAAAGTTAAAATTATGGAATAAAATGTTAATTTGTGATATGAAAAGGTAAAATTATGACATAAAAAGTAAAAAGTATGGGACAAAATGTCACAATTATGACATAAGAAGTCAAATTTATTAGGTAAAAAGTTAAAATTATGGAATAAAATGTTAATTTGTGAAATGAAAAGTGAAAATTATGACATAAAAAGTCAAAGGTATGGGACAAAAAGTCACAATTATGACATAAGAAGTCAAAATTATTAGGTAAAAAGTTAAAATTATGGAATAAAATGTTAATTTGTGAAATGAAAAGTGAAAATTATGACATAAAAAGTCAAAAGTATGGGACAAAACGTCACAATTATGACATAAGAAGTCAAAATTATTAGGTAAAAAGTTAAAAATTTTGGAATAAAATGTTAATTTGTGAAATGAAAAGTGAAAATTATGACATAAAAAGTCAAAAGTATGGGACAAAATGTCACAATTATGAGATAAGAAGTCAAATTTTTTTGATAGAAAGTCAAAATGATGAGCTAAAATGTCAAATTATCAGATGAAAAGTGAAAATTATGACATAAGAATTCAAAATTATTAGGTAAAAAGTTAAAATTATGGAATAAAATGTTAATTTGTGATATGAAAAGGTAAAATTATGACATAAAAAGTAAAAAGTATGGGACAAAATGTCACAATTATGATATAAGAAGTCAAAATTATTTGATAGAAAGTCAAAATGATGAGCTAAAATTATTAACATTAGTATAAAAGCAGTGTAATAAATAAAACCTCCACTAGGTGTCATCCTTAAAAAAGTGAATAAGCCATAAAATTAAATTTTAACTAAATAAAAGCTCTAAAAAACAACCAACACACAAGTTAAAAACAAGTAAATGAGAAGAAAATATAGAAGAAAATCATGTACTTAATAACATACCATAAACCAGCAATAAATAAAAGTACATTATTAAGCTATAAAACACACAAAAAACACCAATAAATAAACCAATTTGTAAACAAGACACACATACATTCATATAAATATATGTACTCTGTACTCCTTGCATGTATATCTGTACTTTATACTCTTTACATTTATATAAATATATGTACTCTGTACTCCTTGCATGTATATCTGTACTTTAAACTCTTTACATTTATATAAATATCTGTACTTTATACTCTTTAAATTTATATAAATATATGTACTTTATACTCTTTACATTTATATAAATATATGTACTTTATACTCTTTACATTTATATAAATATCTGTACTTTATACTCTTTAAATTTATATAAATATATGTACTTTATACTCTTTAAATTTATATAAATATATGTACTTTATACTCTTTAAATTTATATGAATATATGTACTTTATACTCTCTCCATTTGTACAAATACATGTACTTTATACTCTCTCCATTTATACAAATACATGTACTTTATACTCTCTCCATTTATATAAATACATGTACTTTATACTCTCCATTTATACAAATACATGTACTTCATACTCTTTACATTTATACAAATATACACATTTAGATTCATATCTATACCAGGTTTACACTAAAAACATACCTTACAGTATTAAAAAGAGTGTATGCGTTAGCTAAAACAATCATCACATACACACTACCGGACAATGAAGCTATGTGTTAGCTTAAACCACAGCACATGGTACCGGACAATGAAGCTATGTGTTAGCTTAAACCACAGCACATGGTACCGGACAATGAAGCTATGTGTTAGCTTAAACCACACCACATGCTACCGGACAATGAAGCTATGTGTTAGCTTAAACCACACCACATGCTACCGGACAATGAAGCTATGTGTTAGCTTAAACCACACCACATGCTACCGTACAATGAAGCTATGTGTTAGCTTAAACCACAGCACATGCTACCGGACAATGAAGCTAAGCGTTAGCCACACTTAGCATTCACTTTGATCATACTTTAGAGCCAGAAATCGGGATTTACACTCATTAATTCAGTTTCTACAATATAGTCTTTAATTTTGGGGGTTGTTAAAAAGCCAGTATTGTGTGAATGTGAGACAATAAGACACAGGTGAGCTGTAGCTTCTGTTTGCACTAGGCCTGAAACCGTTTCAGCTAGCTAAACTACCAACACTTCTATGAGCTTTAAATGATAGAAAACGGCCTCATAAAACATGCAGGATATCACCTCAATATGACCAGGATTATACTTAAAAACACACTTTACAATATTTAAAAGACTTCATCAGTTTTGTGGAACAAAACACTATTAAATAGCAACACATTCAAGCGGACATTGAAGCTAAGCGTTAGCCATAGGTAGCATTCACTTTGGTCATGTTTTTAAACTTACAAAAGCATAATTGACTCAAGAAAACACTACTCACCGAAGTCCAAAACAGATAAGGTCAAAAGATCCAAATCAATCCGAAAGCAGGAGCTTGTCCAAACACGAAGGCTTTGATCAATCAGCAAAGCAAACATGGAAAGAAAAAAATACACTGTTAACGAAAACTCACTGAATGAATATTAAAGTATATTGTTGATCTATATATATATATATATATCATACAATATTAACGAGACATTTGAATATATAAACATTGTATCCTCCATCAAGTGTAAAACTATTAATAATTATACTAATCACATTATGTGAAATGACAGAAGTTATTGTACCATGAAACATGAAATAAAAACAGCAATAGAATGTAATTTCATTATTAAAACTACTTTAGTCTGGGTAAAAACCACAATATGATGAACTTAAAAGCTATATTCAACAGTTAAAATGAAACATTTCTCCAATGACAAAATCATGAATTTGAAACTTTAGGAAGTTAGGAGTACTTGTATTGCAGACTGACTTGCAACCTAAAAAAATATTTATCATGTGAAATAGACCAACACTAAATTCAGTGATGAATGAAAATAAATGATACCAGTAGGTACTATGAACACAATTACACACATTTAGATTCATATCTATACCACATTTGTGTGCGAAAGATCAAATTTAATGATAAATAAATCTAACCTTTCCATTAAGTAAATCATATAAAAAAAGTTTGCTTAAGGAGCGCTACCTGTCATAATTCCATATACATATATATAGTATCCAAATACTATAATACTATCAGTAATGCAAATACTACTATTGCTACTACAAAAATTATCAAAAGAAAAAAATACATCTACGTGTTCCTCAAAGCCTCCTGCCACTCACGATCATTTTGGTTTTGAGCTAGCATTTACGGTTCTCTAACAAATGGCAGTAGTTCGGAGGTCAGATTTGGCTGTAAGTTACTGTGAGTACTAAGAGGTGGCAAAGTGTATATGTATACATATATAAATACTAATACACACAAATACTCAGTCAAAATTATGAGCCAAAATGTCAAATTGTCAGATGAAAAGTGAAAATTATGACATAAAAAGTCAAAAGTATGGGACAAAAAGTCACAATTATGAGATAAGAAGTCAAAATTATTAGGTAAAAAGTTACAATTATGGAATAAAATGTTAATTTGTGAAATGAAAAGGTAAAATTATGACAAAAAGTCAAAGGTATGGGACAAAACGTCACAATTATGAGATAAGTCAAAATCATTTGATAGAAAGTCAAAATGATGAGCTAAAATGTCAAATTATCAGATGAAAAGTGAAAATTATGACATAAAAAGTCAAAAGTATGGGACAAAAAGTCACAATTATGACATAAGAAGTCAAAATTATTAGGTAAAAAGTTAAAATTATGGAATAAAATGTTAATTTGTGATATGAAAAGGTAAAATTATGAAATAAAAAGTCAAAAGTATGGGACAAAATGTCACAATTATGAGATAAGTAAAAATTATTAGGTAAAAAGTTAAAATTATGGAATAAAATGTTAATTTGTGAAATGAAAAGTGAAAATTATGACATAAAAAGTCAAAAGTATGGGACAAAAAGTCACAATTATGACATAAGAATTCAAAATTATTAGGTAAAAAGTTAAAATTATGGAATAAAATGTTAATTTGTGATATGAAAAGGTAAAATTATGACATAAAAAGTCAAAAGTATGGGACAAAAAGTCACAATTATGACATAAGAAGTCAAAATTATTTGATAGAAAGTCAAAATTATGAGCTAAAATATCAAATTATCAGATGAAAAGGTAAAATTATGACATAAAAAGTCAAAAGTATGGGACAAAAAGTCACAATAATGACATAAGAAGTCAAAATTTTTTGATAGAAAGTCAAAATGAGCTAAAATGTCAAATTATCAGATGAAAAGTGAAAATTATGACATAAAAAGTCAAAAGTATGGGACAAAAAGTCACAATTATGAGATAAGTAAAAATTATTAGGTAAAAAGTTAAAAGTATGGAATAAAATGTTAATTTGTGAAATGAAAAGTGAAAATTATGACATAAAAAGTAAAAAGTATGGGACAAAATGTCACAATTATGAGATAAGTAAAAATTATTAGGTAAAAAGTTAAAATTATGGAATAAAATGTTAATTTGTGATATGAAAAGGTAAAATTATGACATAAAAAGTAAAAAGTATGGGACAAAATGTCACAATTATGACATAAGAAGTCAAAATTATTTGATAGAAAGTCAAAATGATGAGCTAAAATTATTAACATTAGTATAAAAGCAGTGTAATAAATAAAACCTCCACTAGGTGTCATCCTTAAAAAAGTGAATAAGCCATAAAATAAAATTTTAACTAAATAAAAGCTCTAAAAAACAACTAACACACAAGTTAAAAACAAGTAAACGAAAAGAATATAGAAGAAAATCATATACTTAAACAACATACCATAAACTAGCAATAAATATTAAGTACATTTTTAACCTTTAAAAACACACAAAAAACACCAATAAATAAACCAATTTGTAAACAGGACACATATACATTCATATAAATATATGTACTCTGTACTCCTTGCATGTATATCTGTACTTTATACTCTTTACATTTATATAAATATCTGTACTTTATACTCTTTACATTTATATAAATATATGTACTTTATACTCTTTAAATGTATATAAATATCTGTACTTTATACTCTTTACATTTATATAAATATATGTACTTTATACTCTTTACATTTATATAAATATCTGTACTTTATACTCTTTACATTTATATAAATATCTGTACTTTATACTCTTTACGTTTATATAAATATCTGTACTTTATACTCTTTACATTTATATAAATATCTGTACTTTATACTCTTTAAATTTATATAAATATTTGTACTTTATACTCTTTACATTTATATAAATATATGTACTTTATACTCTACATTTATATAAATATCTGTACTTTATACTCTTTACATTTATATAAATATCTGTACTTTATACTCTTTACATTTATATAAATATCTGTACTTTATACTCTTTACATTTATATAGATATATGTACTTTATACTCTTTAAATTTATCTAAATATATGTACTTTATACTCTTTAAATTTATATAAATATATGTACTTTACATGTACTTTATACTCTTTAAATTTATATGAATATATGTACTTTATACTCTCTCCATTTGTACAAATACATGTACTTTATACTCTCTCCATTTATACAAATACATGTACTTTATACTCTCTCCATTTATACAAATATATGTACTTTATACAAATACATGTACTTTATACTCTTTACATTTATTCAAATATATGTACTTAATACTCTTTACATTTATACAAATATACACATTTAGATTCATATCTATACCAGGTTTACACTAAAAACATACCTTACAGTATTAAAAAGAGTGTCTGCGTTAGCTAAAACAATCATCACATACACACTACCGGACAATGAAGCTATGTGCTAGCTTAAACCACAGCACATGGTACCGGACAATGAAGCTATGTGTTAGCTTAAACCACACCACATGCTACCGGACAATGAAGCTATGTGTTAGCTTAAACCACACCACATGCTACCGTACAATGAAGCTAAGCATTAGCCACACTTAGCATTCACTTTGATCATACTTTAGAGCCAGAAAACGGGATTTACACTCATTAATTCAGTTTCTACAATATAGTCTTTAATTTTGGGGGTTGTTAAAAAGCCAGTATTGTGTGAATGTGAGACAATAAGACACAGTTGAGCTGTAGCTTCTGTTTGCACTAGGCCTGAAGCCTTTACAGCTAGCTAAACTACCAACACTTCTATGAGCTTTAAATGATAGAAAACGGACTCATAAAACATGCAGGATATCACCTCAATATGACCAGGATTATACTTAAAAACACACTTTACAATATTTAAAAGATTTGATCAGTTTTGTGAAACAAAACACTATTAAATAGCAACATATTCAAGCGGACATTGAAGCTAAGCGTTAGCCACAGGTAGCATTCATTTCGGTCATGTTTATACACTTACAAAAGCATAATTGATTCAATAAAACACTACTCACCGAAATCCAAACAGATTAAAGTCCAAAGATCCAAGTCAATCCGAAGCAGGAGCAAAATTAGAATTAGCTGCAAGAGCAACAAGGCACAGGTCCGTTCCCGACGAAGAGCTGAGACGAACAACGCACAGCTCAAGATTCAAATGATACCGGAGCTGGTTCAGCCAATCACTGTGCGTGGTGCGTTCAAGTGACAAACAGAAAAATGTTTTTTTTTTTTTTGTTTTTACAGCATAGTAGACAGTTTTTAATCATTATCTGTGCTTTACAATCTTTACATTGAAATACATATCTGTATCAATTTAAGTTTTTAAAATATTTAACCTGTTTATTTCATAATTTTGACTTTCTATCTTATAATTTTGTCTTCTTATGTCATAATTGTGAGGTTTTGTCCCTTACTTTTAACTTTTTATGTCATAATTTTCACTTTTCATATCACAAATTAACAATTTATCAAATAATATTCACTTTTTAATCTAATAATTTTGACTTCTTATGTGACAATTATGTATTTTTAATTTATTGTAGTATTATGTGCATATCTGCAGGGTAGTACTCTTGTTGTAGTACTAGTAGTATTTGCAGTACTGGTAGTATTACCGTATTTTTAATTTATTGTACTATTATGTGCATATGGAGCAAACACAGACTGGAGCCTTGCGGCTCCAGTCATTGTTTCCTACATATGTGCAGAGGAGTACTCTTGTTGTAGTACTAGTAGTAAGTACTAGTAGTATTTGCAGTACTGGTAGTATTACCATATTTTTAATTTATTGTAGTATTATGTGCATATGGAGCAAACACAGACTGGAGCCTTGCGGCTCCAGTCTGTGTTTTCTACATATGTGCAGAGGAGTACTCTTGTTGTAGTACTAGTAGTATTTGCAGTACTGGTAGTATTACAGTATTTTAGATTCATTGTAGTATTTCCTAGTAGCTATACATATATATACATTGTGCTTATGTCATTAGGTCATGTGACATGTGGGACAGGTGTGGGTGGTTTAATATTAGGTCATGTGACATGTGGGACAGGTTTGGGTGGTTTAATATTAGGTCATGTGACATGTGGGACAGGTGTGGGTGGTTTAATATTAGGTCATGTGACATGTGGGACAGGTTTGGGTGGTTTAATATTAGGTCATGTGACATGTGGGACAGGTGTGGGTGGTTTAATATTAGGTCATGTGACATGTGGGACAGGTTTGGCTGGTTTAATATTAGGTCATGTGACATGTGGGATATTAGGTCATGTGACATATGTGAGTACTTATACATAAATACATATACACTATGCATATGTCAAGTACTACAGACCAGAGCCTTACGGCTCTGGTCTGTAGTACTTGACATATGTGAGTACTTATACATAAATACATATACACTATGCATATGTCAAGTACTACAGACCAGAGCCTTACGGCTCTGGTCTGTAGTACTTAACATATGTGAGTACTTATACATAAATACATATACACTATGCATATGTCAAGTACTACAGACCAGAGCCTTACGGCTCTGGTCTGTAGTACTTAACATATGTGAGTACTTATACATAAATACATATACACTATGCATATGTCAAGTACTACAGACCAGAGCCTTACGGCTCTGGTCTGTAGTACTTAACATATGTGAGTACTTATACATAAATACATATACACTATGCATATGTCAAGTACTACAGACCAGAGCCTTACGGCTCTGGTCTGTAGTACTTGACATATGTGAGTACTTATACATAAATACATATACACTATGCATATGTCAAGTACTACAGACCAGAGCCTTACGGCTCTGGTCTGTAGTACTTGACATATGTGAGTACTTATACATAAATACATATACACTATGCATATGTCAAGTACTACAGACCAGAGCCTTACGGCTCTGGTCTGTAGTACTTAACATATGTGAGTACTTATACATAAATACATATACACTATGCATATGTCAAGTACTACAGACCAGAGCCTTACGGCTCTGGTCTGTAGTACTTAACATATGTGAGTACTTATACATAAATACATATACACTATGCATATGTCAAGTACTACAGACCAGAGCCTTACGGCTCTGGTCTGTAGTACTTAACATATGTGAGTACTTATACATAAATACATATACACTATGCATATGTCAAGTACTACAGACCAGAGCCTTACGGCTCTGGTCTGTAGTACTTGACATATGTGTGACTATTTATTTATACACACTGTACATGTGTCAAATACTTAGACCAGAGCCTACGGCTCTGGTCTAAGTATTTATGTGTATTAGTATTTATACATGTATAAATATACACTGTGCCACCTTTTAGTACTCACAGTAACTCACAGTACAGGTATGTTGATCTGTTTGCCTGTCAATCATGTTAAAGCACCTCCCACACTGTTATAGTTCTGTTAATTGTCTGCACCTGTTAGTCAAAGCAGCTCTGTTGCTAGGCAACGGCGCTGCGCTGCACTCTGTGTCACACAGAAACACTGGCTTTCAAGCAAAATCTTACCTCCGAACTACTGCCATTTGTGAGAGAACCGTAAATGCTAGCTCAAAACCAAAATGATTGTGAGTGGCAGGAGGCTTTGAGGAACACGTAGATGTATTTTCTTTCACTGTAGGGTCAAACATGACTGAGATTCGGCAGTTTTAAAAACACTAAATTTAGGCGAACATAAGATTTTCTTTGATCCAAATTAACATTGCAGTCAATGGAGGCGCAGACCAGACATCCCCCCAAACAACTGAGGCTCATTTAAATTCCAAATGAGCTAGATCTTCCAAATCTTTTTTATATGGATCCTAGGTAGTATGACTACATTTGTGGAACGTTTCATTCACTTACTATTTATCGTTTGGCCACGGCGACGAGTTATTCACAGATTTTTCACATTAATTTTCTGCTTCCCCTCCACTCTAATTTTTAAACGCTCCACTCTAAATTTTAAATTTTCTCATTTCCATGCTCTACATTTGGGGTTCTCTATCGAGAACCATACGTCCCACCGTCATGAAATATACATTCCTGCGAAGAAGACAAATTTTCCTACGTTTTAAAATTAAAATGACGCCTGTGCGACAAAGTATGCCGAACTAGTAGCGTTTGGCAAAAACACCTTTTTTTTGGTCGCTCCCATTAAGAATGAATGGGATTTGTATTTTTAAATGAAACGCGAACATCGTACGACATATCGGAATTTTGAGAACACCATTTAAATCCTGGGCCAAATCGAGAGGGGGTTACGGTTTACGGAATTTTGATCCGATGTACCGTTTAGAAGTTAGGGGCCGCGTAAACGCGGCCCTATTCATTCCGGATGGACATTTTTGACCTATTTTTCGCAGTTTTTGCGAAAACCGTTTATCGGAATAACTATAAAAGTCATAGCGCATCATTCGGGTATAGGACGCACATTCGTGCGTCAAAATTTTTTCACTTTTTCAAAAGCCCTAGGAGGAGTAGCGGTCCAAAATTTTGTCCGGAAGATGAAAAATAATAATAATAATAACTAGACAATTCCCCCAAGTGGAAATTGTGGAAGGGGCTCGGGGTTCGGTGCTGGGCCACGTTGCCTCTTCTGAGGCTAAGGCTCACAAGTGCTACATTCCTGGATAGAGCACAAAGGTGTCTACGATTTAAAGTTCAAACGACGTCTCTGGGTCAAAGTACGGCAAAGTAGTAGTGTGTACAAGTAGGCAACTTGTGTATTTTTCACATTCAGTGCTCCATTCATTTTATATGGAGATTTTTTTTTTTTTCAAATTTTTTTTCATATTTTTACTAGTACTTCAGATACTATTTGTAGTAGTGGTAGTAGTAGTAGTAGTATTTGCAGTACTGGTAGTTTTATAGTATTTTTTATTTATTGTAATATTTGTTACTTGCTTTACATATAGACTGTGCATATGTCAAATACCACAGATCAGAGCCTTACGGCTCTGATCTGTGGTATTTGACATATGTGAGTACTTATACATAAATACATATACACTATGCATATGTCAAATACTACAGACCAGAGCCTTACGGCTCTGGTCTGTAGTATTTGACATATGTGTGTGTATTTATTTATACACCCTGTACATATGTCAAATACTTAGACCAGAGCCTACGGCTCTGGTCTAAGTATTTGTGTGTATAAGTATTTATACATGTATACATATACACTTTGCCACCTCTTAGTACTCACAGTAACTCACAGTACAGGTATGTTGATCTGTTTGCCTGTCAATCATGTTAAAGCACCTCCCACACTGTTATACTTCTGTTAATTATCTGCACCTGTTAGTCAAGTCACAGCAGCTCTGTTGCTAGGCAACGGCGCTGCGCTGCACTCTGTGTCACACAGAAACACTGGCTTTCAAGCAAAATCTTACCTCCGAACTACTGCCATTTGTGAGAGAACCGTAAATGCTAGCTCAAAACCAAAATGATTGTGAGTGGCAGGAGGCTTTGAGGAACACGTAGATGTATTTTTTTTCGCTGTAGGGTCAAACATGACCGAGATTCGGCAGTTTTAAAAACACTAAATTTAGGCGAACATAAGATTTTCTTTGATCCAAATTAACATTGCAGTCAATGGAGGCGCAGACCAGACATCCCCCCAAACTACTGAGGCTCATTTAAATTCCAAATGAGCTAGATCTTCCAAATCTTTTTTATATGGATCCTAGGTAGGATGACTACATTTGTGGAAAGTTTCATTCACTTACTATTTATCGTTTGGCCACGGCGACGATTTATTCACAGATTTTTCACATTAATTTTCTGCTTTCCCTCCACTCTAATTTTTAAACGCTCCACTCTAAATTTCAAATTTTCTCATTTCCATGCTCTACATTTGGGGTTCTCTATCGAGAACCATACGTCCCACCGTCATGAAATATACATTCCTGCGAAGAAGACAAATTTTCCTACGTTTTAAAATTAAAATCACGCCTGTGCGACAAAGTATGCCGAACTAGTAGCGTTAGGCAAAAACACCTTTTTTTTTGGTCGCTCCCATTAAGAATGAATGGGATTTGTATTTTTAAATGAAACGCGAACATCGTACGACATATCGGAATTTTGACAACACCATTTAAATCCTGGGCCAAATCGAGAGGGGGTTACAGTTTACGGAATTTTGATCCGATGTACCGTTTAGAAGTTATGGGCCGCGTAAACGCGGCCCTATTCATTCCGGATGGACATTTTTGACCGATTTTTCGCAGTTTTTGCGAAAACCGTTTATCGGAATAACTATAAAAGTCATAGCGCATCATTCGGGTATAGGACGCACATTCGTGCGTCAAAATTTTTTCACTTTTTCAAAAGCCCTAGGAGGAGTAGCGGTCCAAAATTTTGTCCGGAAGATGAAAAATAATAATAAAAATAATAATAATAAACGGGTGCAAGAACAATAGGTGCTCTGCACTGTTTCACAGTGCCCGAGCCCCTAACTAGACAATTCCCCCAAGTGGAAATTGTGGAAGGGGCTCGGGGTTCGGTGCTGGGCCACGTCGCCTCTTTATATCATAGACGGACTACAGCTACATTAATTTGTAGAGGACAAAGGTATCTGTGATGAAAAGTTGAAACGACGTCGCTGGGTCAAAGTACGGCAAAGTAGTAGTGTGTACAAGTAGGCAACGTGTGTATTTTTCACATTCAGTGCCCCATTCATTTTATATGGAGATTTTTTTTTTTTCAAATTTTTTTTCATATTTTTACTAGTACTTCAGATACTATTTGTAGTAGTGGTAGTAGTAGTAGTAGTAGTAGTAGTATTTGCAGTACTGGTAGTTTTATAGTATTTTTTATTTATTGTAATATTTGTTACTTGCTTTACATATAGACTGTGCATATGTCAAATACCACAGATCAGAGCCGTAAGGCTCTGATCTGTGGTATTTGACATATGTGAGTACTTATACATAAATACATATACACTAGGCATATGTCAAATACTACAGATCAGAGCCTTACGGCTCTGATCTGTAGTATTTGACATATGTGTGAGTATTTATTTATACACACTGTACATGTGTCAAATACTTAGACCAGAGCCTACGGCTCTGGTCTAAGTATTTGTGTGTATTAGTATTTATACATGTATAAATATACACTGTGCCACCTCTTAGTACTCACAGAAACTCACAGTACAGGTACGTTGATCTGTTTGCCTGTCAATCATGTTAAAGCACCTCCCACACTGTTATAGTTCTGTTAATTGTCTGCACCTGTTAGTCAAGTCAGAGCAGCTCTGTTGCTAGGCAACGGCGCTGCGCTGCACTCTGTGTCACACAGAAACACTGGCTTTCAAGCAAAATCTTACCTCCGAACTACTGCCATTTGTGAGAGAACCGTAAATGCTAGCTCAAAACCAAAATGATTGTGAGTGGCAGGAGGCTTTGAGGAACACGTAGATGTATTTTTTTTCACTGTAGGGTCAAACATGACCGAGATTCGGCAGTTTTAAAAACACTAAATTTAGGCGAACATAAGATTTTCTTTGATCCAAATTAACATTGCAGTCAATGGAGGCGCAGACCAGACATCCCCCCAAACAACTGAGGCTCATTTAAATTCCAAATGAGCTAGATCTTCCAAATCTTTTTTATATGGATCCTAGGTAGTATGACTACATTTGTGGAAAGTTTCATTCACTTACTATTTATCGTTTGGCCACGGCGACGAGTTATTCACAGATTTTTCACATTAATTTTTTGCTTTCCCTCCACTCTAATTTTTAAACGCTCCACTCTAAATTTCAAATTTTCTCAATTCCATGCTCTACATTTGGGGTTCTCTATCGAGAACCATAAATCACACCGTCATGAAATATACATTCCTGTGAAGAAGACAAATTTTCCTACGTTTTAAAATTAAAATCACGCCTGTGCGACAAAGTATGCCGAACTAGTAGCGTTCGGCAAAAACACCTTTTTTTTGGTCGCTCCCATTAAGAATGAATGGGATTTGTATTTTTAAATGAAACGCGAACATCGTACGACATATCGGAATTTTGACAACACCATTTAAATGCTGGGCCAAATCGAGGGGGGGTTACAGTTTACGGAATTTTGATCCGATTTACCGTTTAGAAGTTAGGGGCCGCGTAAACGCGGCCCTATTCATTCCGGATGGACATTTTTGACCGCTTTTTCGCAATTTTTGCGAAAACCGTTTATCGGAATAACTATAAAAGTCATAGCGCATCATTCGGGTATAGGACGCACATTCGTGCGTCAAAATTTTTTCACTTTTTCAAAAGCCCTAGGAGGAGTAGCGGTCCAAAATTTTGTCCGGAAGATGAAAAATAATAATAATAATAATAAACGCGCGCAAGAACAATAGGTGCTTGTGCACCACACAGAGACTCTGTCTCTGTGTGTGGTGCCCGAGCCCCTAATAAACGCGCGCAAGAACAATAGGTGCTTGTGCACCACACAGAGACTCTGTCTCTGTGTGTGGTGCCCGAGCCCCTAACAAGATTTTGGGGGGAATTAAGTTTCAGTTGCATGGTGATTAATGATGATTAATAATTTGTTAGACTCAACACTTTTGGGAAAGCTTGAATTTCAACTGTCTGCAAATGTGGAAAAAGCATAAAGTGCTTGTTTTAAACCGTGTGCATCATCATTATCATCTTAGTTATTGTACCTCTCTCTTCAAGAAAATCCATTTGAAAGTTGTGTATAACTGGGTTGTGTGATTGACGTGTGCTTCTCCCTAACAAATTCCTTTCCGCTATGGCACTTCCTCGCTGTCACTCTCACTTGACGCTACAGAGAAACTGTGGTTTTCTAAAGATTAAGGGACATTTCTCACATATCTCCCAAAAACAAACTTAGTAATTGGGACCCAAACCACTCAAGGACAAAGGGAAGAAAGTAGACGACTGTCTGTGTTAGCATAATGAGACATAATCATTCTTGTTATTCTTCTGGCAGACCGACTGCAGTCCACGCTGAGAACGAAACATGCTGCATGTACTCCTTAACCCCACGTGGAGCGGTCCAAGCTTCGTGAAACAATGAAGGTTTTATGAGCCAGATTTGAACTCATTATTGCCTCTATGCAAAAGGCAAACTGTGCTGATTGTGTGATAGCTGAAACTGCTGCCTAAGGTGGATTTGAGCCTCTTTCAGGACTTTCAAGAATGGTCATTAAATACTTCCCGTCTTTAATTAGTGAACTGTTTCTGCATTGCCTAATGTTCACTTTATTTGTTGAGCTTATTACATAAGTTTAAGAGGAACACTGTTTATATCCTGTCATTAAACATTAAATTGTGCAAACTTTTAGTCAGGGGTCTCAAACATGTGGCCCGGGGGCCAAATGCAGCCCGCCAACAGTTCCAATGTGGCCCGTGGGATGAAGAGCATCATGGAGAGCTTAAGTCTCCACCCCTTCCGGGAGACTCATGAGGTCTGAGATCAGAAAATTAATGAATGTTATTCAATGGGAAATAAAATGATAAAATGGTATCTGGTTTGTCATGTGACCTGAATTACACACATGTTTACCTCATAATAAATAATAATTACTGATGTGTGTTTCAACTACTTCTGTTAACGAACAGAAGTGAGTAAAACCTGTTAATAATTTGGACTACACGCCTGGCGCGCATGTGATGTCACCACAGACTCCACACCACAGCTGAACAGAGTGACGTCACATATGCGACACATCGTAGTCTCTTACTAAGCCCACCATGGATGTGTGGGTTAATGTATAAACAACCCGGAACCGACCGCTTTAATTAACTAACAAGCCCGCAGCTTGGACCGCAAAAACGAATATATTTGTAAAGGACGGACCCGACCCGCTTCTCGACCCACATGTTTAAAGAGTAGTCAATGGTCTTTTTGAACATCACAAGACCTTACTCACATACCTGCATTTATTTCCGTGCTCAAATCCGATGTCATTGCTTGCATCTAAACCAGGGGTCGACAAAATGTAACACCCAAAGAGACATTTGAATCCAGTTTCCATGGAAACAAAAACACTGGGAGCCGCTCATCATCTTTAAAAATCTTAGTGAATGTGTCCCAAACCTTACTTTTTTGTTTGTATGTTTCCAGCACTTCCACTCCCCCAACTTTACTTTCTCTCATGCTCCCTACACAATGTAGGATACTAACAACGTGGTACGTCACCTTCATGGAAATTCAGTAAATTAAGTGTATTTACCAGGATATTTTAATGTTTATCTCAAACAACCCAACAGATCGCAACCCAAATATCATTAAAACTATTTTTCAATTACCCCCAACTGTGGGTGACTGCGGTTGATCGCGGGCACCCGCTCACTTCGTGTTAGCCAACATATCACTGAAGCCCACATAAAACCTAACATCATGTTTGCTTTCCATCAAAAACAGCTGGTCTGCCTATGACACATCAAATAATCAATTATTGCTTATTAACCACCATCATATGTGAGTTTCAGAGCACTTGTCAATCACAATCAGAATTTAGCTTTACTTGCGGCTGTGGCTCAGTTGGTAAAGTGGGTCGCCCAATGACTGAGAGGTTGGCATCCCGGCTTTGACTGTCCACATGTCGAAGTGTCCTTGGGCGAGACACTGTACCCTGACTTAGGCCCCCAGTAGGACTGACCTTAGACCTTAGAAACCTACTGGTGTGTGAATGGGTGAATATGAAGCTGATGTAAAGCACTTTGAGCACCATGAAGGTGGAAAAGAACTATATAAGTGCAGACCATTTATCATTTACTTGCTCCATTCACTCCCATTCAAGTAGAAGGGCGTGACATAGCCTCCCTATAACCTATTAAATGATTCCATGTTTTCTCCTCAGTTAAAAGTTAAAACTTAAAAGTTTTGCCTTACTGCAAACAATAATCTTAAATTATGAAAATATTTACATTTACAAACTATCCTATAACAAGAAAATGTGAATAACCTAAAGAAATCTGAACAACCTGAAATGTCTAAATAAAATTAGACACAATTTGAACCATTTTCTGCTTCTGTTACTAAGAGTTTAGTGTCTTTGTAGAACTGTCCCATGATAAAACACATGAACTAATGATGAATTGAGGCAGAATATTGTTAAAACTTCCCTTATTTTTCTGATGAAATGTCTTTATTTTTTTCATTTGAATTAAAAAAACGTATTTTCATAATTTAATGGGGGTGGGGTTGCACTAAAACAATGCAAAAAAAATTGGAGTTGTCATTATTTCTAGGTTATTTTAAATTCATTTTACTAGTTTGGTCTATTGGAGACTAAATCAGGCTGAATATGGCCCCTGAAGAAAATAAGTTGGAGACCCCTGCTTTTAGTGGAGAAACATCTGTCTGAGAAAATGAAGAAGTTGAAGCTCAGCAGGAACTCCATCCACTCTGGTAACAGTAACAAGTAAAGTGAAAGAGTGGAGTTCCTTTCTGTCAGTGTCCTGGTCAGTGTGAGATGTAGTAGTTTATAGAGAGCCTCAAAAGTCCAGAAGGCATTCCACCAAAGGCCAGGAGTGAGTCAGAGTGACAGCAGCGCTGACAGGCTGCAGCTGGCAGGGAGTTACTGCATGTTGTGTTTACACCTGGTCACTGGACCCAGTACAGGCTGAGTACACATCAACAAAAAACATATTGTACACGTTTGCAAGTTGCATTTTCCTCACAGTAAAACTACACAGTGGTCCATCGTTTATTGCAGGGTTAAGGGTGGGGTGGGAGGTCTTTTTTTTGGATTTTTTTTTTACCATATTGCTTGAAAACCTCTTTATGATCCCATATCATGCACGGAAATAAATGCATGCATGCAAAAATAAATAAAATGTTTGGGTGGAACCAGAAGAAAACTCTGGCCAATCATTAATAATAATAATAATAATAATTTTTATTTATATAGCGCTTTTCATGGCACTCAAAGATGCTTTACAGAACAACAAAAGTCAAACAACAATGAAAAACAAACAATAGCAAACAGAGCAACCACAGAATTAAAACAGACAGAAAAAAAAGTAATCAAACATTAAAAGCAATCTTGAATAAATTAGTTTTTAAAAGGGATTTAAAAGTGTTGAGGTCGGAACAGTGACAGATGGTTGGGGGGAGTGAGTTCCAGAGGTTTGGGGGGGGGCTACAGAAAAGGCTCTGCCCCCCCAGGTTCGGTGCTTGGTTATGGGCGGTGCCTGGTGATGGAGGGCTTTATGGGTGAGGAGGAGGATCTTAAATGTGATTCATACAAGTAGTCGTACTAGTAGTGCACATGCGCCCGCATCCTTTTTCTACCGGCTTCATACAAACAAACAACAACAACAACACTGCAATGCATTCACCACTGCTACTGTGTTGTTCACAATTGTTGTTGTCTGTGACTAGAATGAATGCTACAGGTGCAAGGCTGGTGTTTTTTACAGTCATGTGGTCACATGATGTGGGTGTGAACACACATGTTTTACTCCTCAAGATTACTCTCTAGATCTTCCCACTCTGGGACATGTTTTCTAAAGATATCATTTTGGGGTACCCATGACACTGACCCCATTTTGATGAAAGGCTAATCCGTTAAGAAACTATGTTGGTTTCACGCGAATTCGAGTCCATGCAGATTGGGCCTAAATCCAAACTAACTTCCCGTCCCCCAAACACTGTCACTCATTTTGATTGAACTATTTCACGTTGATCAATGACCATTGACCACATTATTTTGGCAATTCATGTTAAATCAAACATAATGAAATGTAGATAAATTACCAATATTAAATATACGACACTTCAGAGTCACAGTGCTAGCAATCGCACATTTATGTAAATTTGGCAGCTGAACACATTCTGTAGTGCACAGGAGAGTGATTGACAATGGTCTACAGTCCCTTAGCCAATCAGGATGCAGAAAACAATACACATTCATATGCTGTAAAATAAACAAGCAAAACTGCATTAAAAAAAATCTGAAATACAGTGAGGTCACAAAAGGTGAATAGTGCTATAGTGAGGAATAAGTACATTACAGCAAGTTATAGTGACACTGCAGGTATGTAGTACTTGTAGTAGTAATAGTTTATTCAGTCGTTAATTTCTGGGACTACAGAGTATGACTTGGCTCTAATAGTGGCAGCTATCACAGTAAATGATGGTAATTTCATAGCAAAAACAATTTAAAACCTGCTAAAAACAGTCAAAAAGACTGGATTATCCATCTTTGTTAATCTTTTCTTTATTGGGGTCCAATTAATTTCCCTTTCATTTCACGGCTCATTATTGTACTCTGTGTGTTCATCAGTTTGCATCTCACCTCTAATGACCTGAGCGGGAAGGCAGAAACAGCCCCAGAATGACTGGAGTTTGGCCAAAACACACTAAATGGACCTTCATTAAAGAACTACACAGCCACTCCTGCAGACGGTGGAACGGAAACATTGCCATGGACTGCTAGATTTCTGATCTTTTCTCTGTTTTGACCAGGGTAAATGGAGCAAAAACCTGTATGAATATGTATGTAAGCCATTATCTGCGTCCTGTAACTTGGGTTAATGTGCATCGCAGGGGACGGGCAGGTTACTGCCAAGCACGGCCTCTTTCTGTTGCACTTCGGGGATAATTGGAACTATACAGACAGTCTAGATAAAGCTCTTTTAGGAGTGAATAAGTTGAATCAGAAATGCTGCCTGAATGACTTGCCTCTGACTCTGCGTTGATTGACAGCCTAAATACAGTCATGACAGGAGAGCTGGAGCTCCAGCTTAGGGAAAGCTTCTGCCTGGGGTTTTCCTGCTCCCTTGTTTTTAATTAGTCACGCTGAAACCTGTAACTGGAGCTGGGGCTTAAACAAATTTAATTGCTACATAATAGCTAGTTTAATACAATTGTGGAGCAATTAGGATGGATATTTGTTGCCGGCTGGCATAATAATGCTTGTGGTGTCTTACTTCCTCTCCCCTCCATCCCCCCCTCTCCCTTCCCTTCCCTTCCCTGCACTATTGAAGTGTTTTTCTGCCAGGGGATTTCTCCGTGGGCACTGGGCACAGATGTGCTCCTGACTACAGCATATGGGGCCCTGGCTCCATCAAAAACATTGCTCTGGAGGAGCATTTACTCAGCCATTCCACAGTCCTGTAGAAATATCCCAATTAGAATTAATTACTCTGCCTTTCTCTCCTGGCTTTGGTTTGATCTTCATGTGTAACCAAAAATAAGCTGCCGCCATTTGTTATGGACAGTTGTGGTGAAAGTTGTGATTGCGTCGGAGGAAAGATTGTGATTGCTAAGCATATTGTGCCAAACTATAGGCAGACTGCACCGCAGACACCATCAACTATATGACTGTCACAGCTGTCAAATGTCTCATTACTCCATGTCAAGTCAAAGGTATAGTCATATTTATGTCATGAGGCTGCGCTGTATGGGAAAATAGTGGTACAACCCATTATTTATTGAAGGGACAGTGACAGACAATGTACCTGAGGAAGTCTGAAAAGTGAAAAATAACATTCCTCTCCCTTAATAAGCCTGTCTTGTCAAACATTTATGGGACAGAAAGAAAACAAGGGCAGAGGCGTACGCTTATTGACATCATGATTGGGGGAGAGCTGTCACAGGATACAGGTTAGGGAGAGTACCAAAGAAAAATCTGGCATTGTTTTTTGGAGGAAGTGCTTATCACTGAATTGCCCGGAGGTCTTTTCAAAAGAGCAACAGGCTGTGTTTCATGGGTCTTTGTGTGTGTGTGAATACAGGCCATATCCATTACCAATAAACAGCAATACGTGTCTCTGTTCATTACCACATTTCCATTATTTGAAAAGAATAAAGAATAGACATCATGTCATGCAAAATGACTACTGGCGAAGTATTACTGATACAAGGATGATGTCTTTCTCTATTCAACTAAGCCATGGCATATGATCATTGAGAACAGACAGCATCAAAACCTAACACATAATATTGGAATCATGTAATCTATTGTAAAATACACCAAAATACAAGGTGCAATAATGTGGATGCATTCAATAAATTCAATAAAATTTAGTGTGGGGGTGTCAGACTGATTTTTTTCCTGGGACCACATTTGGCCCAATTGGATCTCAAGTGGGTTGGACTAGTAAAGTAATAGCATCATAACCTATAAATAATAACAACTTGTTTTCTTTAAGTGCAATAAAACATGTAATTTGTTTTTACATTTACCAACTAGCCTTTCATATAAAATATGGAAAATAAGTGGAATTTTACCAATATTATACCTCAGCATATCATTTATAATGTGCATTACACATAATATTACACACACATGTGATAACAAGCATGATAATGTTAAAATTGGGAGTTTGGAATTGAATTAAGAGCAATTTGTCATTCAACTATATAAAAAAATACATTTACTAATTAGCCTTTTATATAAAAGATGTGAATAATTGGACAAAAACTGCCGTTTATCAGAAAAACAAGTGGAATTTTAGCAATATTACGCCTCAGCATATGATTTGTAATGTGTATTCCATATAATATTACACATACATATGATAACAAGCATAACAGTGTTCAAATTTGGGAGTTTGGAACTCATTCATTTATGAACATTTTTACATTTACCAACTAGCCTTTCATATAAAAGATGTGAGTAAACAGAAAAAAACCTGACATTTATACGAATAATACGTAGAATTTTAACAATATTATGCCTCGGTGCATCATTTATAATGTGCATTACACATAATATTACATGTACAATTGATAACAAGCGTAATAATGTTAAAAATTGGGAGTTTGGAACTAAAATAAGAACAATTTCTCATTTCCCCTGGTCATTGTTATTAGTAGTTCAAGGGTATTTATTTTTTTTTGCTCTTTTGAAGCAACTTGGACTCTAGAAAAATTGAGTTTTCACTGTTTATAGGTTATTCTGCTATTATTTTATTTTAGCTCATAGTGGTCTGAAGTATATTGAGTTTGACATCCTTGAATGTTAGTATCTTCAGTGTAGTTTTTGCACGTTGTAAAATCATCCCACAGGCTAGACTGTTTTAATGGAAGCATAAAAAAAGATCATTAGCTGTAAAACTGTGCTGTTGATCAGATTTAACATAAAATGAGCAGTAATAAACCAGTGAACATTCATATTAGTGATAAGAGAGGGTTTCCAGTTGTGATAAATAATGTAGATGCATAGGTGGGTGCACGCCTCAGTCCATCATTAGTGCAAATGTTGCTGCAATTTAGCAAATGAGTGAAACAGGAGGATAATACATGTCCCTGTTGGTCCTTCAATTATTGATACAGACTCTAATTACACAATTATCAGGCAAATAGAGCAGGGTATTTGAGGGGCACACGGTGCAGAGCTCTAAAAGCCATAATTGGGATCTGATGGTCAGGGGCTGCTCATTAATTGACCCCTGCTGATCTGCGCTGAACACAGCATCAATGGAAGCCTGGTAACTATGCAACATTCTCATGCGCAAAAACACTGTAAATAAAGATGGCAGCAGCCACTCGGTTGGAGCTGTTATCAGCTATAGCTGTGGTGGGACGAGGGGATGGGGATGGGGCAGACACACTATTCGAAACCCCCCACCAGTTCACAAGAGTGCTGAACAATGAGAGGAGACGGCTTACACCCAGCAAGACTCTTTGAAACTAAAGATTCAAACAGAGAATGGCGTGTCTGTGCCAACAGACACAGTGCCCGTGGAGCCCGGGGGGGCGCTAGCCAGACAAACCCATTGCCCAGAGGTGGCGTCCGTTTACTGGTTTGCAGACATTTGGAAAGCACAAAGAAAAAGCTCATTTTAAACAAGGCAAACACGCCATGGCACGACTTTGGTACTGACGGACAATGGTGTTGAAAAGACTGGACGTCTAAAGCATTACACCACGTCTAAATCCAAGCCGCTTGTGTCATACCACATGTGGGCACGAGGGGATGGAGAACAGTTGTAGACGTTAGCAGAGTTTGATGCTCCACTAACAAACTGGCCCAGTGACCAGGCAGTCATCCAGTAAGCTGTCCAGTCGCCCCATCAACCAGACAAATGAACAAAGTGTTTGTGAAAAGACATCAGCGGGGGACACCCTGCACCTGGGGCAGAGTAAACTTTTTTCATGCTTTTCAACAACTCACCCTCTTTTATTTTTTTCACCCCCAGTCTCTTTTTTTTTAATCACCAGGGGGTATAACAGACTTTGAAAAAGAAAACATTTCCTACCAGCTCGCCTTAAGACAATCCTTTGTTTGTTTCTCGCCACCTCCTGTTGGTAGAACACTGTTTAATAGTCCATTGATTATGTCCCTTTTCCGTTGCTAACTCCTACGTGAGATGGAGCTGCGAAAGCTGCAGAAGACAGGAGCTTGTTGACAGGAAACATAAATCACTAAAATGCTACTTAAGTTTCCAGATGGTAACCATAATGGATATAGACTGAAACATATATTTAGACATACTGTGATTGACCAGCAGACGAGACAGTAGAGGTCAACATTTTTACGTCCTTCCTGATTATAAGTCATTGCAGTTCGGGGTGACGGAGAACATTTAGACGGTAAAACTCCATTCTGTAAAAACATTGAGCCTGAAGGGATATGTGGATTAACTGTTTGACCCCCTCAACCTCAGGGACTTAACATGCCAGTAACTTCCTAATGTGGACTGCAGGAGTGAGCCTGTGCCATTTTCTGTCTTGCATCACACTTACATCATTACTTAGCCGGCAACTGCACATCCTCACTCACCTTAAAGTGCCTCACAAGTAACTTTAAATTGGAAGATTTATTTAAATTTTTCAGGAAATAACAGTTTTCTCTCTTCAGAACAGTTCTGCTCAGGGATGTCCTGAGACTCATCGTGCAAGCCCAGAGCTATGTGCTCTACATTTATATCGTAAGAAAACCGTATCATTGTGAAATTTTACAAAGAGTAGGAATAGTTAGCTTTTTTTAACCCCAGGATAGAAGGGTTTCAAATGTCTTAATTTTATGCCTAGATGAGTATGGTGTGGAGTACTTCTCATTTTAGATGATCGCCGATATGACTTTTATTGCTGCACGGACGAACATGCAGCGAGAGCTTGGGTGTGAATCTTGTGAAACACCCTCCTGCAACCAAAGACCAGACTCTTTAAATACGTATGCTAATTTAGGGCTATTTTCCGGGGTCAGCGTGAGGATCTCTTTCACAGTCGTTAATGGAGGTGTAACTGGACTCAAGAGTGTAACGATCCGGTTACCGTGACATTTCTTGAGAACCATTTGGCCGTCGCAGCCACGTGGAGAGGGGATACTGGAATGCTAGCCTTCAATTCAAATATAGATCTCGGCCCACTCTCTCGAGCAAGTCAAGGAAAAGCCTGGGCCTGTAAACTCCCCCCTCCCGCGGCCCGCCCCTACTTCTTCAGCTACAGTAAAATACACTGGAATGAATGACTTAATTTTGAAAGGTTTCCCCATTGAGAGTGACAAAAGCAAAAATATTTGGGGATGAATTTGTTTCCATGTACCTCATCTGCTACATTTCCATGAATGCGAAAGCTCCTGTCAGCTTCCTCCCTGTCAGTGTTCTGGTGACCGTAGTCATATTAGAAGTGTGAATAAGAGAGTCATTCTTCATTGTCCCAGACTAGTCTTAGTGGGAGTTCACACACTGTGTCTGGAGTCTGGAAAATTGCACTGAGATTCAGCCCTCCAGACAAGGGAATAGCTGTCAACTCCTGGAATGTTCCTGTGAAAATAAACAATGCTCAGGCTGCTCTCTGTGTCTCCCTGTGTTTCCCAAAGTCTTAATGCTTCTTTTTAACCCTCTCCGCTGGAGCTTTTATGCATAAACCAGTTGCGGCAGAATTGAGAGGGGAAGTAAATCAGAGTAATGTCTCCTCAAGGTTGGAGGCAGTCAGTTCTGGCCCTGAGAGTGCCATCTTTCAACTCCTCAGCAAAAACATGTGTTCAAGGTATGGTTACAGGAGCTCGTCCAAGTCAGCCGCAGATCGTATTAATCACATGTCTTTCATCATGGCACTAAAAAAAGAGAATTTCTGTGTTCAGCGCTTTGTGGTTTTAGCAGTGTACACAGCTTTGCAGGCAGCAATTTGTTTGTCAACTTAGGCAAGTCGGAGATGATTTTATCATGTCATGTTCGGAAGCGAGGTTGCAGATAATCATGCACAAGGGAAGTCAAGACTAAATAAGACTTGAACATATGCATAAATGAGGATGTCATTTCCCTATCATTTTTTGTGTGTAGTTCAAAGATGCACATATATAGTTTGGAAGTTGAAATAACTTACAGTCTGAATATTTTGGTAGATTTTTTTTTGCTTATTTTTGTCTTAAGTATGTTCTTATTCTACAGATTTGGGTCCATTTTGTGGATTATTTTGGTCATTTTGGTTTGTTTTCTTGATTATTTTGTTGGTTGTTGGTATGCTTGGTTTCCAAGATAAAGCATGTAGTCAAAATGTGAAATTCTACTTTTCATTTTACTGAATATTTTGGTCAATTTTGTTCATTTTACTGAATATTTTGGTCAATTTTATTAATTTTACTGAGGGTGCATTTTGAGATTGAGGGATAAGGGAGGAATTGGAATTTATCCTTAGTCTCCCAGTCAGACTGACAGAGCTTTAGAATACTAAGTTAATAAGTGATGTTTTAATTTAAGTATACTTTAATAAGCATCTATATTTTAAGTCTTGGAAATTTGTATTTTTTAAGTTTCATCAACTTAAAATAATGAGGCAATCAATTGCCTGAAACTTTTTGTGTTCTGATAACTTATTCAGGTTTACAGTGCATGTTCGGGAGCGAGTTCGCAGATAATCATGCACAAGGCAAGTCAGACGAAATAAGACTTGAACATACTGTAAACGAGGATGTAATATCCCTATAATCTTATTTTTCTGTGTGGTTCAGAGGTGCACAGTTATAATTTAGAAGTCAAAATAACTTACAGTATGTCATATTATGCTTCTAGTTCTAGTAGTAAGACTACAGAGATGAGGTTCCTTGGCCTGCACTGGCACCAGTAGCAGAAACCGAGCATTCTCTGGTTTCGTTGCCTTGGCCCACATACAGAAGCAGTGGAGCCATCAACTTATCAGGAGCGCGCTGTCATCGGGGGAATTTGCAGAGTGAGTTTGTTATTGGATCCTGGGTGTGGGTGGAAAAGCAGTCAGGTTGTCTTTCTAAGACATGAGGTTCGCTGCCTCTAAAGTTATGACCATTCAACTGCCCACCGACTGTTGATTATTACTGTATCCTGGCCCTTCACTTCTATTGTCCTGCTGCTGAGGACACATGAACTATTGATCCAGAAGAACAGCGGCTCTGTAATAATAACATAAACACCCACTGGTTAAGTCAATACTACAGTTCAGGTCAGGTTCCTGCGCTTTCCCATTTTATTATTTCTTTATTTCGGCAAACTAAAGCAGTGTTTCCCAACCAGTGTGCCGTGAAAAATAACGTAATTTCCACAGGCGGTCAAAGTACTCACATTTTATACTTCAGTAGAAGTACAGCTACTGGTGTGAAAAAAGTAGAAGTACTGATTCAACTCCTTTACTGAAGTAAAAGTAAAAAAAAAGTAAAATTTTACAATTGTAATAAAGTACAAAATTGCCATGAATGCAATAATGCTTATTTGGCAAGGGAAAAAATTTGAAATGTTTCAAAGTGTCTAAAATAAAGCCTTTAAAAGTGTATAGATAATGTGTTTGATAGGGTCAGTGTTGTGGATATGGGAAAAAAATGGGGGGGGGGGGTCACAATTGAGATAAAAAGTCATAATGAGATTTGAAAAAAAAAATGATTTTTTTTTAAAATGCATAATTTTTAAGAGAAAAAGTCAAAATTGTGAGATAAAATGTAAAAATTGTGAAACAAAAAGTCAAAATTGTGAGATAAAATGTTAAAATTGTGAAATAAAAAGTCAAAATTATAAGATAAAAAATTCCCAGTCACTAAGCACTACCAGAGTTAATACATATATAAGGCACACTGTAGTTTTTGTAGAAAGAATATGAGATTTAAACTCAAAATTATTAAAGAAAAAGTGAAAATTCTGAGATATAAGGTAAAAATTGTGAGACAAAAAGTTAAAATTATGAAACAAAAAGTGAAAATCATGAGATATAATACACACTGTGGTTTTTGTAGAACTAGTTAATATATAGTAACAATAACTGCCTCATGTCCAATAATCTACCTACAAATACTGGGGCTGAACAACAACAGAATTTTAAGGTCATTTTTCTCAGTTTGGTGTCTGTGCAGTTACTGCCTTTATACTTTGTAGGACAGTATTAATATTTTATTTATTTTCAATTATTAACTTTATTTAATTATTTTGGATCAAAGAAGGATGATACTCAAACGTATGTTCTGGGTCGACCACTAATCTGTTTGACCACACAGCTGTTATTTCATTATATGTATCGTATATATACATATCGTAATAAATATCGCAGGGTTAAAAAAAAAAAAGGCAGTTTTTTTCTAATATCATGCAACCCTAGTAAAATACTAAACTGTGCAAACTGATGCAGTACAATTATCTTAAATCGTCCGTCAGCAAAAAGGCCAGTGGTGGAGTTTGACCATTAGCATCATGAGACAGCAGTGTTTCATTAGTATTCATATTTAGCCTTGATCATGCACAGACATATGGCATCTACATATGTTAGTTGGCTGGGTAAAAAAACAAATAAATATGAAGCATTCTTTGCATTTCCCCCCAAATCAGTACTGTACAGTACTGTACAGGTCAGTGTATATTTTGATAATTACAGGTTTTTTTTTCAGAAACTAGTGATTCATTGATTTTTGTTGTAAAATAGAACAATTCAAATTAAAATTCAAGGCGTTTTTCTTCTTTAGTGGTAAACTGTATGAACCCAATTTGAAATCAAATAGGTTATTGATTTCTATTTCTTATAAAACATTAAGTTATAAATGAGAAAAAAAAAATAGACCAAAACAATCAGTGTATCATTTGATTTTCAAAATAAAACCAAAAATAAGACAACTAAACAACTAGTTTCTTTGTTATTTGTTTCCAAAACCAAAATGAAAAAAAAAATACATAGTGATGCGGATTTTTAGTTTTCCTTTTTGTGGTTAAATGAACAATAGAAAAAATGGAAAATGGTCATTTCCCATTTTATCCAATTTTGACCTGATGTAAGTTGAGTAAACAGGAAATAAATCTTAACTGAAAGAAATATGGCCACTGGACGTGACACCAATTTTCTCTGTGGTCATATCTTCAGGATTTAGGATGACCCTCTTAGTTTCCCCAAATAGGACGGAGGTTTGCAGCTTTGTCACTGCAGGTCAAAGGTCATTTGATTACTTAATTTGCTTCAGGTCAAAATTGGATCAAACAGGAAACAGTCGTTATGTTTTTTTTCCATTATTCATTTAAAGACAAAAAGGAAAACTGAAAAAAATACATCATTATCCCTATTTTCATTTTGGTTTTGGAAAAAAAATAATGAAGAAAAGTTGTTTTTTCATTGTCTTATTTTTGGTTTTATTTAAAAGTCAAAATTATGAGATGAAACGTAAAAAATCATGAGATAAAAAGTCAAAATTATTTAAGTTTGGATGTTGTAATTTTCAAGGAAATAGCACTAATACCATCAGGGTCACAACGATTCTCTTGAACAATGGGTTTATACTCGAACAAAGACGTATAAAACTGAACTAAAACCATCAGTTAGAAATATATAATTTCTGTAGAATGAAACCCATATTGAAAATGAGCAAATGAATCCAATAAATCTCATATTGTCTGAATAAAAGGGTTAAAATGTATGTTAAATGCAAAGGGACGCCCAGAAATGTTTGTTTTTACTGCTGTACATACTTCACATATATCTAGACTGGACTGAAAAAAATGGATAAGTGGTCATTATTACTTTCCTAAACAAAATTATGAGATTAAAAAGTCAAAAATAATGAGATAAAAAGTCAAAATCATGAGATAAAAAGTCTAAATCATGAGATAAAAAGTCAAAATCATGACAAAAAGTGAAAATCATGAGATAAAATGTTCAATGTTAAATATGTTAAATGCAAAGGGAGGTCACACTAAATACAACCACCACTGTTATTTCCCAGAAATGTTTGTTTTTACTGCTGTACATACTTCACATATATCTAGACTGGACTGAAAAAATGCAAAAGTGTGGTCATTAGAACTTTCCTAAACCAACAAACCTAATGTTGACCTCAGATTTTTGCACGGTACTGTATTAAAAATTAAAAAATACATGTGGTTTCTTGCAACTTTTCTGCATATTGTGCATTTTTGGCATTTTCTACTAAATATAAGATGTATATCTGAATAATCTGGAATGAATAATGCAAGCAAAAACCTCCTCCTGAACTGTAGAACATTCATATATCCCATGTGAAAGTCATCAGCTTGTTAACATTATAAGAAAAGATGAGTTTGATATGTTTTTCCGAGGGGGGGGGGACGGACGGGACAAAGGGGCACTGAGAGCACAAATGCTGTTCAACTGATACTCAGCTTTGCAGTTCAAATACACAAACCCCAAACCAAATATTGCTCTTTGAGATCCACCAGGCAATAGATTATTTTCCTTTCAAATGAACTTTCATTATTTTCACGGGCTCCGTACACTTGGTCCCACAGTGGTGTTCCCCCCTACAGCGAAGAAATGTCACCAGACCAGCACATGGAGGATATAGCGGTTAAGATACGAGGATAAAATGCTGCATAAAGTTAAGATATGATTACAACGGAGCGCACACACACCTTATGTTGCTACAGATTTTATAATGTATTTTCAGTTTTAAGACTCAAACCACCTCCTCATCTACGCTGTTTAACACCTGTTGATCCATTAATCCTATGAAAACAGGTCAGTAATTGGTGTAAAATGTAGATTATTATCTTTTCATTGCCAATGGCGTAAATGTCATTGGATGGACAGACTTGATTTCTATTCAATTATTCATGTATTTTGCTGATAAAATAATTTTTTTTCCTCAGTTTTCTCCATTTTTCATATAATCACCCACAACTTTACTTAGTGTTTCTCAACCTTTTTTGAGCAAATGCCACTTTACATTATCATGGCCTTCTTGTAGCACCCCCCTCTCTTTGGGTATATAATCTCTGTTTGGGTCGGTTTTCATAAATGTTTGGTTAGAGGATTGAGAGGTTTTTCTGGGACAATTATGGTTCCATTTTGGAAGGTCACTCTTAGTTTTGGGTGAATTCTGGCTCTTCTGGGGATCAGTTTTGATTACTTTTTGGCCTTCATTTGGAAGGATTTGGGGCTTTTCTGGGAAAATTATGGCTATATTTCAGATGTTCACAATTGTTTTAAGGTGATTTTTAGCCTCTGTTTACTTCTTTAAGTCAAAATCATGAGAGAAAAAGTCAAAATGATGTAATAAAAAGTCAAAATCATGAGATAAAAAGTCAAAATCATGAGAGAAAAAGTCAAAATCATGAGAGAAAAAGTCAAAATCATGAGATAAAAAGTCACAATCATGAGATAAAAAGTCAAAATCATGAGAGGAAAAGTCAAAATCATGAGATAAAAAGTCAAAATCATGAGAGAAAAATTCAAAATTATGAGAGAAAAAGTCAAAATCATGAGAGAAAAATTCAAAATTATGAGATAAAAAGTCAAAATCATGAGATAAAAAGTCACAATCATGAGATAAAAAGTCAAAATCATGAGAGGAAAAGTCAAAATCATGAGATAAAAAGTCAAAATCATGAGAGAAAAATTCAAAATTATGAGAGAAAAAGTCAAAATCATGAGATAAAAAGTCAAAATCATGTAATAAAAAGTCAAAATCATGAGATGGTTAAAACTATTCGTATTTGGTGAATTCTGTCCCTTCTGTGGATCAGTTTTGATTCCTTTTTAACCTTCATTTGAAGGGATTTGGGGCTTTTCCGGGAAAATTATGGATATATTTCAGATGTTCACAATTGGTTTAAGGTGAATTTTAGCCGTTTCATTTCCTTTTAGGTGAGTTTTGGTAAATTTGTGGATTTTCTGAGACAATTATGGCTATATTTTGCACAACCACAATTAGTTTAGGGTGAGTTTTAGAGTTTTGGCTTCTCTTTGTGCCAGTTTTGGCAAATGCTTAGCTACATTTTTGGTCTTTTCTGGTGTAATTATGACTGTTTTGGACATCCACAATCAGTTTTGGGTGAATTTGCCTCCCTTTTGGCCTTCCTTTGGATATATTTTGACAATTTTTTTGGATGGATTGTGGAGATTTAGGGCTTTGAATGGATAATTATAACTCTATTTTGGATGTACACAATTAGTTTTGGGTTAATTTTGTCTTGCTTTTGGACAGTTTTGGCTAATTTATGGTTTGATTGTGGAAATTTGTGGCTTTTCTATGACAATTATATTTCTATTTTGTACATCCACAATTAGTTGTGGGTGAATTTTGGCCTCTCTTTGGGTCAGTTTTGATTACTTTTTTGCCTGATTGTGGGGATTGGTGGGTTTTTTTAGACAATTACAGCCCTATTTTAGACATCCACAATTAGTTTGGATTGGATTTTAGCTTTTTTGGCTTGTCTTTGGGTCACTTTTGGCAATTTTTTGGTGGGATTGTAGAGATTTAGGGCTTTTCTAGGACAATTTGGCTATATTTCAACATCAACAGGGTGAATTTTTCGTAGCCTCCTTTTGACCACTTTTTGCATCCGTTTTGGCAAATGCTTGGCTAAATCGTTGAGCTTTTCTGGGATAATTATGACAACTGTAGATATCCACAAACAGTTTTGGGTGAGATTTGAGCTCTCTTTGGGTCAGTATTGGCTATTTTTTGGAGGGATTGTAAAGATCTGGGGCTTTTCTAGGACAACTATGGCTCCATTTTAAATATTCACAATTAGTTTTGGGTGAGTTTTGGCCTCTCTTTGGGCCAGTTCTAAATAGTTTTTGGCTGAACTGTGGGGATTTAAGGCTTTTCTGGGACAATTATGGTGAATTTTGAAAGTTCACAATTAGTTTTGGGTTAATTTTGGCTCCCTTTTGGTTTTACTGTGGCTTGCCTGAGGGCAGTTTAGGGCCTACACATCTACCCAAAATCTTATTCTGGGCCAAATCCAGTTTTGGGCTAGATATAAGACATAATGATTTTGCTATCTGGGTACATTGTCATCAGGGGGATGCTGCGACATGCCATATTGTGAAGGACTGGGGGGGATATGATGATTTGCCATTGGCATAATATAACATGCATACTGATATGCCCCCATTTCAGTCCCAGTGCCACCTTCTCAGTGCCCCCCCTCCCCCATCCCTCCCCCCAGTACCACCCCCATTGAGAAATACTGCCCTACATATGATAAGTACATTAAATATTGGAAACTACATGACTGTCAGTGGGATATTGCAAAATATGGAGGATTATTTTAGAATAAATGATGATAAATCACTTACATAGAGGGGAAATCATATACAAGAAATGACTGCTGTATGTTGTTGTGCCCATTACACAATGGTATGATAGGAATAAAAATGTATTTTAAAAGAGAAAGTGGCTTTTATGTTCTGTTTGTTTTAGCAAGTGGGTATTAAAAGAGTTTATCGTGACCACAGAAACCCACATCCAGATGGCAACGTTACTGCAGATCTCCAAGACATGACCTCACACATTAATTGCATACAATTTAAACTCTCTGTACTTTCATATGCAAGTTATATTTGGAAAAACTACAACTACAAATACACCAGCATTCATATTAATGATCGGTATTTACCCCCGATTCGTCAATAATCAGTCAGCGTACCATCATTCACTTTATTTCTCCAAAAACGCTGACCATCGAGACATGTTGATTAACATATCTGAGAAGGAATTACAGCCGCTGGAGTATTCAAGGTCAAGTTGACTTTCGCTGTCACCTCCTTAACATGGTGTGAGACTTTAGGGCTTTTCTATGACAATTATGACTCTACTTTGGACGTCGACAATTAACTTTGGATGAATTTTGGCTCTTTTGGCATCTCTTTGGGTCAATTTTGGCTACGTTAATTGTATAATATTTAGACTGTGCTTTCATATTTAAGTTATATTTGGAAAAACTCAAAAGAATACACCAACATTTAATATTAATTGTATTAGTAACAGTATTTTGGCTTTACTTTGTGTCAGTTTTGGCAAATGTTTGACTAGATTATGGGGCTTTTCTGGGGGTTATTATGGATTTATTTTGGACATCCACAATTAGTTTTGGCTAAATTTTGGCCTCTCTTTGGGTCAGATTTAGCGACATTAGCTACATTACTTGCATAATATTTAGACTCTGTACTTTCATATGTAAGTTATATTTGGAAAAACTCAGTTAATATGAATGTTGGTGTATTCTTCGATCAATATTTACCCCCATCACTAATCAGTCAGTGAACCCTCATTCACTTTTTATGACTTTATTTATCAGAAAACGTTGACTGTCCAGACATCCAATTATTTTGTTGATTAACATATCTGAGAAGGAATTACAGCCACTAGAGTATCCAATACTAGAGTATTTCTATGACAATTATGACTATTCTGGATGTCGACAATTAGCTTTGGATGAATTTTGGCTCTTTTGGCGTCTCTTTGGGTTAGTTTTGGCTACATTAATTATGTAATATTTAGACTGCACTTTCATATGTAAGTTATATCTGGAAAAACTCAAAAGAACACACCAATATATTAATATTAACTATCAGTATTTTGGCTCTTTTGGCTTTTCTTTGTGTCAGTTTTGGCAAATGTTTGACTGGATTATGGGGCTCATCTGGGGTTATTATCAGTTTTAGCGACGTTAGCTACATTAATTGCATAATATTTAGACTCTCTGTACTTTCATATGCAAGTTATATTTGGAAAATCTCAGTTAATATAAATGTTGGTGTATTCTTTGATCATTATTTACCCCTGATTCATTACTAATCAGTCAGCGTACCCTCATTCACTTTATTTCTCCGAAAACGCTGTCTGTCCAGACATCCGATTAGTTTGTTGATTAACATATCTGAGAAGGAATTACAGCCGCTGGAGTATTCAAGGTCAAGTTGACTTTCGCTGTCACCTCCTTAACGTGGCGTGAAACCAGTAATACATTCTGTTTAATGGAGTGACACAAGGCATCGCTGTGGGTTGGGTCAGACGGGTTTGATCATGACCATCGAGCCAGAAAGTTGGTGCTGAGCGGCAGAAGGCGCACCAGGAGCCCTCCTCCATTTCAATGCGTGGCCTGACAACCCGCATTTTGCTGATGGGGACCTAATAAGGCCTGGCGTGGAGTGACCCCGGTCCATGCCTGCTGACAGCCTTCGACACCACCACCACCCCCCCTCACCCCCAAACCTACCTCCACCACCCTGCTAGAGCCATCAGGAGGCCCCTTCATCTGGGAGGCCCCCATACGTCTGTGCACACTGGGCCCAACGCTGGCTCCTATCATGGAAGGCTATAGCTCGTGTCAGATGGACTTAATGACTCAATCTATCCCATCAAATACAGGCTAAAGCAGTGGTATGTGTGGAATGGGGCTGGGCTTTGGTGAGAGTGGGGGGGGGGTGGAGTGTGTATACAAGTGTATGTTCTCGCTCTTATCATAAACCAACCAACATGGTCGTGTGTAATTTCACATCTGAGCACTGGAAAATAAAAATGCCCCTTTAAAAACAAGTAAAGACAAAAGTAATACAAAGAATTTTTGGTTGAATTAAGAAAAATAATGAAATCTGTCAATGGAACAAGTGAAAATGATCTCATCAAGATTCCTTGACATATGATTAGTACTGGTCAACATATAAAAAAATGCGTTTGGAATAAAACTAATGAAATGTTCCCACATGTTAGTGATAAAGAAAAGTAAAGTCCTAAATGTTGGTTTTGGGTCAAGTTTCCAAAATAAGTCTGTGGTCGAAATATGAAATTATACTTTTTATTTTACTGAATATTTTGTTCATTTTTGTTCATTTTACTGATTATTTTAGTTATTTTATGGATTATTTTGTTGATTCTTGCTTATTTTTGTTCATTTTTGGTCATCTTTAACGCCGTCCAATTACACAATTCTGGAATAAAAATCATGAAATGTTAAATAATTTTTCACTATTTACCATCATATTATCTTCTATATTTTGTCTTTTCAGTGAAAATTGGGAAGATTCCAATATTTAATTTACTGATCACATATTTTAACCATCATTCTGAGGTTATGTTTGAGACATATCATATCAAAAATAGATAAAAGTTAAAGAAAAGGGACTTTTCCAGGAAAATCTATCATTAATTGAACTCAAACTAAGTATCTCTTTTCATTGTTATTGATCAAAGTTCCTGGTGAATCAATGTTGCAGAAGCTGAGTGTTTCCATGGTAACTATGGAGCTTCTTAACCTCCAAATGGGTCATATTAGATGACAAACTGCATTTTACACCAATGTATTGACATGATTAATGTATCAACAGGTATTAATCAATTTATATCAGGAGATGATTTTGGTAACTGGTGGATATTTGGGTCTTTATGGGTTAATTAGACTTGGTTTTCTTCAAAATTTTTGTCAATCTGTTTGAGAAACAACCATATAATATTTAGTTTGGTGTACCATATGTATGTAGATGTGAATTTTTCGCAGTGTGGCAATGAAATAAACTGTAAAACGTATTAAATTCTATTTTAAGTATTATTAAAAATATCTTTAAAAATCCTTGTATTTTCTTGTTTTAACCAAGACATTTTTTTGCCCTTTTTATTTTGTCCTACATTTTCAACATTTTTTTTCAGTAACATATTTGACAAAAACTTGCCCATGCTTTGCTGACTCGGTCCCTACAGAATTCCAAACCTCCTCTGGGATCATCTTCATCACAAAAACTCCATGGCGTGGTTTTCTACACGCAAGTTTCATTGTATCGTTGAGCGCAAGACTTGCGAAGCCTTAGATGAAACAGTCTACCGCTGGCCTCTGGAGCTGCAGAAACTGAATCTGTAGAAATGACGAATCATGTTTCTTTTATCTAACAGTCTGATGGACAAACCACAATGTTACCTGGGAAAAAAAATCCCTACAGACACTCCAAACCTTCTGCAAAATGGAGGAACAGCTTCATATTAATGCGTATGGATCTAGAATGAGACGTCATAAAGCTTTTGTAAGACGCGAACATCCACTGGTGACCAAAACCATCTGGGTGATTTTATGAATTTG
>CM035798.1:3819500-3822252 GCA_020466265.1 Siphamia tubifer | reverse complement strand
TAGTTTTCCTCCCGTTAACTAACAGAGGCTAAGGTAGCTTTCCTCCCGTTAGTTACCAGGGGATAAGCTAGTTTTCCTCCCGTTAAATAACAGAAGCTAAGCTAGTTTCCCCCCCGTTAGCTAACAGTGGCTAAGCTAGTTTCCCCCGTTAGCTAACCGAGACTAAGCTAGTTTCCCCACCGTTAGCTAACAGAAGCTGAGCTAGTATCCTCCCCTTAGCTCTTCTTCGTCACCCCGGACTCTGACCTTTATCTGTGAGTTTAAATGGCTGGTGTCGCTCTGAAAAGCTGCTCTGTCTGGCGTTTGAGCCAAATATTAAGGTAAGGAAACGACCATTTATCCTCTTACCCAAAGTTTATCTTATTTTATTAGACTTTGAAGCGGTTCCCTTTTTTATTTGTTAAAAAACTTGACTAACAACATGATGTATTTAGAGTTAAGTTTAAGAACAGAGCAAATAAATATGCGTAAAGTTGTTTTATGATCGTGTCATTTAGTTGAGATTAGTTTAGTTTACAACATGAAACACTGACCAACAAGCTAATCTACTGACAGGCTCATGGTCTTCTACAGCAGTGGTCCCCAACCCCGATCAATTGGTACCGGGCCGCCGGCCGCCTAATAATAAATTATTTATCTTGTATTCATTATCCGAGTCTGACGAATCTTTCATTTTGAAAAATGACCGGATTCTCTTGGTTACATCTGTCACTTGAACGGCAAAACTGTAACCCACGTTAGCAAAATAAGTACAAAACAGATGTCTTTGGAAAGTTTGTTTTCGAAGAGGAAAATGCGACTGAGGAGACAGAAGAAGAGCCTCCAACTGCCAAGAAAAGGAAAGCTTTTAACAGACAATACCAGGAGTTGGACTGGAAATATGTGTAACCGAGGGGTAAAATAAAAAAAGGAGAGCAGGTGGTGGTCACAGTAGAGCCCGGGTCAGTAGTTCAATTATTAAAAAAATATTTCAACATTTATGAAGAGCAAATGATAAAAACAATCATAATATTTAAAATACTAAAAAAGAGTGGTTGTACATAAAAAAGATGTGCCAATAATTAAACTAGAAACGCACTCTGAGAGAGCAGACCACCAAATGTGACAGTCTGGTGTTGAACTGTGGCAACTACATATGAACAGACCACAAAATCAACTAATAACAACATAAATACCCCCCCCCCCCCCCTGGATCACCACCAAAATCTAATCACTTCCAGATCTTCCCATTACCAACCTACCTTGAAAATTTCATCAAAATCCGTCCATAAGTTTTCGAGTTATCTTGAACATGGATAGACAGACAAACGGCAAAAACATAACCTCCTTGGCGGAGGTAAATATAGGGGACTGGCCGACCGCGGATGCACGCCGCGAGGGGGGGGCAAAGTCGTTGGAACAGAGTGCCCACTACGCCCTCCGTGCAACATACACACACAAAACAAGGATAAACAAACCATGCGAAAGTGAGGAGGTACAGAAAAAAAGAACACACGTGGTGATGGGACGGTAGGAGAAACTACGGGCAACCACGCCCAGACCAGATCGTAAGAAGATAAAGGAACTGTTAAAAAATACAAAAGAAACCCCGCCCTGCATATGGACTAATCCAAAATACAAGTTAAAAGACCCGATATTGCGTTAAAACCAGTAAAAACAGCAGTGGCTCCTAAACAGCTGCATGATGCGGTCGTCTGTGGCACTGATGCTGGGTTAGGGTCAGTCCAGTGAAGAAGACAAGGCTGTCCACCCACGGTTATATCTGCTCAAAAATGACCAACACCTGTGGCTCTGACTAACGGTACAGGGGTTACCGAGGGACAATAGTCACCGTCGGTCACATATGGATTTATCGTGACAGATGATTCCCACAGACCAAGCCCGCTCTGTTTATATCAGATGTCGGTCACCAAAATTATCCAATCTACCCCCCCCCCCCCCCCCCCCCCCAGTCCGTGGTAAAGTTGTCAAACGTTGACTGGTCCGCAGTAATGAAAAGGTTGTGGAGCACTGCTCTACAGAGTACAGGTGGTAAAGTACTGACAGTCTGTACTGCAGTAGAAGTACAAATAATCTGCCAAAAGTACTGACATTCTGTACTGCAGTAGAAGTACAAATACTCTGCTAAAAGTACTGACATTCTGTACTGCAGTAGAAGTACAAATACTCTGCTAAAAGTACTGACATTCTGTACTGCAGTAGAAGTACAAATACTCTGCTAAAAGTACTCACATTCTGTATTACAGTAGAAGTACAAATACTCTGGTCAAAGTATCAACATTCTTTACTGCAGTAGAAGTACAAATACTCTAGTAAAAGTCCTGACATTGTGTACTACAGTGGAAGTACAAATACTCAGTCTAAACCTAACCTTTGACCCCTAACCCTTTCTGTGTGGAGTTTACAGTTGTGTCCTAAACCAGCCCCTGCTCCCTACATAGGGACCAGGCCATTTTCTAGGGGTGTTCGAATATACGGTGAACTACTTATAAGCCCTATATAGTCACTCGATGTATGCCACAATCCACCGCGAAATGTGGTGGGCATCGATGGTCACTAACCAAAGCACTATATCCCATCATGCAATGCACAAATCGAAAAATTACTGAAGGACGGAGATTTTAAAAAAAATAAAAAATCATTGAAATCACAATACAAAGACTCAATGAGGATAATGAATACAACTTAAAATTAAATACAAAATAAAATTTATAAAAATAAACATACACTTGGGGATTTTGTAAAAAAACAA
>CM035798.1:3724500-3814500 GCA_020466265.1 Siphamia tubifer | reverse complement strand
GGGGGGGCTGGTCCAGACACCAGACAGGCAAGTGAGGGGGTCCGGGGTCACAGGTCGGCACAGGCGAGACACTGCAGATCCTGTCATCCATGGCTCCCACGGAGACAGACACTGTCAAGAGAGCCACCACTCCCGCCAGGGGGGGGGGGGGGGGGGGGGGGGCGGACACCAGGTCATGAACAGACTTGGTATGAAAGATAGGTTATAAAAATGACAGAAACAGGTGTGAGAGAGAGAAAGAGAAGAAAGAACTCAGTGTCTGTACTTCCCCCAGCATTCTAACTCCTAGGGCAGCCTAGACTGAACTGTGACTCATACATCATGTATACATGATATATCTTTAATATTAAAGGGAAGCTGATTCCATAAGACTGTAACCATGGTAACTAAAGGCTCTAGCTCCATCAGACAGTAACCATGGTAACTAAAGGCTCTAGCTCCATCAGACAGTAACCATGGTAACTAAAGGCTCTAGCTCCATCAGACAGTAACCATGGTAACTAAAGGCTCTAGCTCCATCAGACAGTAACCATGGTAACTAAAGTCTCTAGCTCCATCAGACAGTAACCATGGTAACTAAAAGCTCTAGCTCCATCAGACAGTAACCATGGTAACTAAAGGCTCTAGCTCCATCAGACAGTAACCATGGTAACTAAAGGCTCTAGCTCCTACTGTACTTTTAGAAACCCTAGGAACTTTCAATAAACCTGCATTCTGAGAACGAAGGGTTCTATTGGGCTGGTACGGAACCAGATCATCTTTAAGATAAGAGGGGCCCATACCATTAACCCCTGACCTCTGACCCCTAACCCTAACCCATACCATTAATGGTTTTATATGTAAGGAGAAGGATTTTAGATTTAATTCTAAACTCAATTGGTAGCTAGTGAAGGGTTTGGAGCACAGGGGTGATAGGGTTAGGGGTAATTTAATTTTGGCTAATGTTACGCAGGTGAAAAAAGGCTGTTCTACATGTTTGGTTAATGTGCCTTGACCTCTGACCCCTGACCCTTCTGGATCAAATAAAACTCCTAAATGTTTAACTGTGTCACTGGGTGTTCCACTTAAGTTGTCTACAGTAACTATCTGGTCAGTTCGGGAGTCTGTGGCATTTTTAGGACCTATAATAATGACTTCAGTCTTTTCAGGGTAAAATAAATATTTATAATAAATAAAAATTTAAATATGCTGTTATTAAACCAATTTTGAAAAAGCCTACCCTAATAGGCCCAAGGACTGACCCTTGAGGAACCCCATAACTAACTCTGGAGAACGGCCATGATTGTTGATTAACGTTAACAAATTGGTATGGATTAGATAAATATGATTTAAAGCAGCAGAGGGCTGCTCCTCTAATACCTATATCACATTCTAATCTGTGCACTAAGATATTGTGGTCAATGGTGTCAAAGGCTGCACTAAGGTCTAATAACACCAGGACCGATATTAATCCAGCGTCAGCAGCTAATAATAAGTCATTAGTAACTTTAACTAACGCTGTTTCAGTGCTATGATGGGCACGAAAGCCAGACTGAAACTGTTCAAATAAACTATTATCCTGCAGGTATTGGCACAGCTGTTTAATTATTACTCTTTCTAAAACCTTTGACAGGAAGGGCAGATTGGATATAGGCCTATAATTGGCTAGAATGTCAGGATCTAAGGTAGGCTAGCCATGAACAGACTTCGTAACCTAAGTTGAACACCAATTTGAAATGACTGAGAAAAATGACATATGCATATGACCCACTACAAGCTGTCGACTGACTGACGGACATCCTCCATGTCGTTTCCCAACATTGGATTTGCACGCCTTTTCTTTATTTCCATATGTTCCACTTTGTCTGTTATCCCACATCCTTTTACCGACTGAGGTAAATATTACAGTTGGTCTAGTTTGCAGCTTTTTTCACACACGTCACCACAGACTCCACAAGTGAGCGGAGTGTCACTGTCCGATTCTGAAAATAAACTGAACATATGAGAGATCAGGTTATTACTCTACTGACTGTTTCCTTTGGTGTTCAGGTACAACGGTGGAACAGTTTGAGCAGGTTATTACTGTACTGACTGTTTCCTTTGGTGCTCAGGTACAACGGTGGAACAGTTTGAGCAGGCGAAGAACAAACTGTCAACACTGAAGAACGACCCTGGAAATGAAGTCAAACTACAGATCTACGCTCTGTTCAAACAGGTTTAGTGGATTTACTAATATTAAACCCATGCTAATACATGCTAAACCCAAGCTAACACACGCTAAACCTATGTTAACAGCCGTTCAACCCAAGCTAGTGGATGCTAAACACGAGCTAATGGCTGCTGAAGTAATGCTAATGGCTTCTAAACCCCCCCCCCCCAGCTAATGGCTGCTGAAGCCATGCTAACGGCTGCTAAACCACAGCTAATGCCTTCTGAAGCCATGCTAACGCCTACTAAACCCCCCAGCTAATGGCTGCTGAAGCCATAATAACAGCTCCTAAACCCCTCAGCTAATGGCTGCTAAAGTCATGCTAACAGCTGCTAAACCCCAGCTAATGGCTGCTAACCCCCCCCAGCTAATGGCTGCTGAAGCCATGCTAACGGCTGCTAAAGCTGCTAAGCATGCTAACAAATGGTTAAACTACTACACTTCAGTCCAGTCACACTAAACTTAGACATGGTTTAAAGAGACTAGAATTTGGTTAAATCAGTAAATGATAGTAAAAATAAATCAAAATATTTGAATTGATCAATATTAGTCTTATTGTGTTTTAAGTGCAATTGTTTTTTTAAGTTTGTTAAAAGATAGGGTGAGGAGTTTGAGTCCATGGTTTTGTTCCAGTAGATGTCCAATCAGAAGCCTCTGTTCCTCCAGCTCTTCCAGACCAGTTAACACGTCCATGTAAACAGGATGGGTTCATTTATATGTGTGGAACTAATGTGGGTCCTGCTCCTCCAGTCCACACAGGGTCCCTGTAACGTCCCCAAACCTGGGATGTTGGACTTTGTAAATAAAGTGAAATGGGATGCGTGGAAGTCTCTGGGTTCACTGTCACAGGTAAGTGTTCATCTGCACTCACACACACACAAGATGTAAAAAATCCCATCACACTTCTGAAACTATCAATGGATTTGACTTAACTACAACATGACACTTAAAACACTTTAATTTAAAGAAATAGTGATGGGGGACGTCCTTGCTATGAGGACGTGATTGTTGCAGCTCCCAACAGGTGTCATGTTGATGGCACTAAACAGACTTATAACTATTCTAAGTTTTAAAAAAAAAAAAAAGTCTAATAAACATTTACGCATCAGCTGTTGGCGTGTTTACCCATACTTGTGGCCGAATTCAGGGAAGATGTCGAAGTCAAGCAAGCAGCAACGTGCTACTGAGGGAGGATCCAAGATGGCGGAGTGAGAGGTTGAAATTGTGCGGGCTCCGTATAATTAGCTAGTTTTTAGTCCCTAAAAGTGACGTTATAGAGGTGTAACTTGAATATATATAAAGTTTACATACTGAAAAAGAGTATTTGTCACCTACGTAGTGGATAATAAGAATCGGTAAGATACAGAAATGTCTTTCCACGATTACAACCTGTTAGCCCTGCAAGAGGCATGTGATGACAGCGATCTAGAAGGTATGGAACTAACCAGCCTAAAAGAATCCAAAGGAAACCCGAAACATACGCCAATAAAAAGTCCAAATCCCCAAAAAATGAAAGCTTCGAACGTTAACAAAGAACTTGATGGTAGCATGGCCATCCTCCATGCTATCCAAGTGCTGACGAAAAAGGTGGATGAGCAGACCGAGCTACTTAAAAGTTTTGATCTACGCATTGAAGCTAACAAGACGGCCATTACAGAGAATAAGGAAGAAATCTCCTCACTGCAGAAGAAAATCTGTGGTTTACAGTCATTAAACTGCTCACTTCAAAAGGTACTGGAGGAACAGGCTCGCTACAAAAGGTGGAACCTTAGAATGATCGGTTTACCAGAAAAGGACGGAGAAGACATAAGAGAAGTGGTTATTGGAATTTTAACCAAAATTGTGCCGTTATCTGTTGACCGACTGAGAGATACTGTGGACGTGGTTCACCGTTTGGGGGTGAAGAGAGGCGTCGAAACTGCTAACACACCAAGAGCCATTATAATCCAGTTTGGGATGAGAACTGTCTGGAACGCGGTATGGAGGAAATCCAAGGATGCAAGAGTTTGCAGTGAGATGCATATCCATTTCAAAGAAGACTTTTCCAAAGAGGACAAAGCTGTGGCCGGTGGTACAGGAGGCACGGAGGAGAGGGAAACGAGCGTTCCTGAAGGAAGGCTACGCTCTGATTGACAACCGGCGTGTTGATCCTGAATGACTTACCGAACAAAAGACATTATTACGTAAGCTTTGATATATATATATATATATATATATGTGTATGTGTTTATGAGTAGTTGCACAAATAACTTGTTCGATTGGTTGGTGCACCTTTTTTTTGTTGTTGAAAATTGTGAGGGACAGACCCACTCATTCCTGCTCATCACCTTGTATTTCTTGTTTCCCGTTTGATTCATTGAATGTTATCTTTTCTTTCTTTAAATTGTAGGGGGCTAAAAGACCATTTAAAGCACAAGGCTATCTTTTTTTTTTGTAAGGAGCAAAAATCTAATTGTATTTTTCTGCAAGAAACTCATTCACTGGAGGCTGACACAAAGTTTTGGAAAACTCAATGGGGGGATTTTCAGTCATGGGACTTCACATTCCCCTGGTGTGATGTCATTGTTTAATAGATTTTCTGGCCATGTTATTAACTACTTAAGTGATCCAAATGGTCATTGGATTATAGTAGTAATTGAACATAGAGGTATTAATTATATTCTAATATGCATATATGGATATAGTCAAAAAACACTAAACAGGGAACTATTGGTATACTTAAAAGGATTGGTTAAGAAATGGAAAATATCTTATGATACTGACTATGATACTGAGTTATTATGGGAGGTGATTTTAATTTGGTTCCTGATATCTGGCTTGACCGTTCTCCATCAAGGGTTAAATATCATCAATATGAGGAAACTATTGCAGAATTGATGTCTGACTTAAATTTGACAGTTTATTGGAGGGGAAACAATCCTTGTAAATTGGGAGATAAATAAGATATATGCTTTACAATGCATTTATGGAATGTATCTCAACAGACAATCTTTCACCTACCATGAAAAGAGGTCTTATTACCCTAATACATACGCCTAATAAGAACAATATGCTGCTGGACAATTGGAAACTTATAACTTTATTATGTAATGATTATAAATTGTTAGCTCATGTATATTCAAGTAGACTGGATAAAGGTTTAACTACATTTATAGATGAGTGTCAGTCAGCCTTTATAAAAGGTAGAAATATTCATTATCATACAAGACTGATATTGGATATTTTAGATTACAGATAATTTATTGATTCTGATAGTTATATAATGTTTCTAGACTTTTTCAAAGCCTTTGACACAATTGAACATCTGTTTTTAATAGAATCCTTATGTTTTCTGGGTTTTGGAGAAAACTTTTGCAATATTATCAAAATGTTCTACATTGATATTAGTAGTTATATTTCCTTAAATCCTGGAATGACTCCTTCCTTTAATGTGTCACGAGGTATAAGACAAGGTTGCCCCATTTCTCCTAAACTTTTCATATTGACAACTCAGTTATTAACATTACTTATTAAAAATTCTGATGAAATTCAAGGAATTCATATCTTTGACAAGGAATTTAAAATTAGTCAATTTGCAGATGATTCATCAATTTTTCTAAAAAATAAATCCATGGTTGAGAAAACAATTAAAATTATTCAAACCTTCTCTAAAGCATCTGGCTTAACACTTAATATAAGTAAATGTGAATTACTTCGGGCGGCTGTGTTTCAGTTGGTAGAGTGGGTCGCCCAATGACCGAGAGGTTGGCGGTTCGCATCCCGGCTCTGGCTGTCCACATGTCGAAGTGTCCTTGGGCAAGACAGTGAACCCTGACTTAGGCCCCCAGTAGGACTGACCGTAGACCTTAGAAACCTACTGGTGTATGAGTGTGTGAGTGAATGGGTGAATGAGAGGCTAATGTAAAGCACTTTGAGCACCATGAAGGTGGAAAAGCGCTATATAAGTGCAGTCCATTTACCATTTACTTCCAGTGTTGGGAAAGTTCACCTTGGTTAGGAACTAGTTCAAAGTTCAGTTCAAGTTAGTCAATATGAATTAGTTCAGTTCATCGTTCATTCTTCCAAATTATGAACTAGAAGTTCATGGATGCCAAAAAATACCTAGAAGCTATACTTCCACATATAATCTCCCCAGACCAAACTGGATTTGTTAAAGACAGGTTCTCCTTTTTTAACATACATCGACTTTTTAACATCATCTATCATCCCTCACAATCTACTACTCCAGAGGTGGTAGTTTCATTAGATCCCGAAAGAGTTGAGTGGAGATATTTGTTTTATACATTGAAAAGGTTTGGTTTCGGACAAAACTTTATTTCATGGGTCAAGTTGTTATACACAGCTCCTATGTCATCGGTGAGAACAAATAATATTTCCTCTGAGTCTTTCTCCATCTCTTGTGGCACTCACCAGGGGTGTCTGTTGTCACCACTCTTGTTTGCTATTGCAATTGAGACATTGGCCTTGTCTCTACGACAAACAACACAACTCACAGGGATTGTTAGACAGGGTCAGGAACATAGGGTCTCCCTTTATGCGGATGACTTGTTGTTGTACATCTCCGATTATTCTCACTCCCTACCGTCTGCCCTAAATATGCTGAGAAATTTTGGTAAGTTTTTAGGATATAAAGTAAATTTATCCAAAAGTGAACTTTTTCCAGTAAATGATGATGCACGTTCAATGTCATTCAACACATCCCTTTTTAAGGTAACTTCTGAATTCACCTACCTTGGAATCAATGTACCCAACAAATTTTCAGCAGTTTTTAAAGAGAACTTTACCCCTCTTATGAAAAAGGTGGAACTGCTCTTGAAATGTTGGGCCCAATTCCCTCTGTCACTAGCAGGGCGAATTAACTCAATTAAAATGACTATACTTCCAAAATTTACATATTTGTTTCAGAATATTCCAGTATTTCTCCCAAAGTCTTTTTTCAGTAGTATTCAGACAGTATTTTATCAAGTTTCATATGGAACTACAAACCTGCTAGAGCCAGAAAAAGCCTTCTGATGCAGCCAAAGTGTTTGGGTGGCATGGCTCTCCCAGATTTCCAGTCTTACTACTGGGCATGTAACATCAGACCTATGCTGCATTGGCTATATGAGGACCCTGGGGCTGATGCACTTTCTTGGCAGCAAATTGAGTCAAAATCAAGTACGCAATCATCATTGGCAGCTCTTGTGTATGCAACCCTCTCATCATCATACACAACCCAAATAACAAATTTGTTAGTGAAATCAACTCTGAAAATATGGGAACAAATTAGGAGGCATTTTGGTTGGCAGTCCATCTCATTTAGATCACCTAGTCAAGTCAAGAAATGTATTGCCATTTGTGCATAACACATAGGAACTTATGTGCGGTCACTCCCAGGGTCAGTAAAAACAGTAACACGGAACAAACGTAAATTTCTATAAGAAGCTAAAAGTATGCAAGAGGAATACAGTAAAACCAATAAAAACAGTAAATATACAGTGGCTAAAAAATAAACTAAACTAAAATACAAATCACTGCAATAGGGAAGAGGTAGTAATTAATTTCACACACATCTACATATACACATATACACACACATCATATTCCACTTGCCCTTTTTAAGTAATACTGGCCAACAGTCGAACTGTGGCCAGGAAGAAGCTGTTAAAAAACGTGTTGTGTGTGTGATAATGCTGTCTGCCCACCTGTGTCTGAGGTTGTATGTGCTGTGTTTGTGTTTGAACAGGGGGTGAGCTGGATGGTGTATGTCTCTATTAATTTTCTCAGCTTTCTTCTGACAGCGCTGTGTGTATATGGTGTCCAAAGGTGGTAGATCAGTGCCTATGATTGTTTGTGCTGTTTTTACGACTCTCTGTAGAGCCTTCCTCTCCCTCTGTGTTGTGTTGCCGTACCAGACAGTGATGCCGAATGTTAAAATGCTCTCCACCAGTCCCCTGTATACCTGGGTGAGAGGGCCAGAGTGCAGGCCCGCTTTCCTGAGCAGCCTGATGAAATAAAGTCTCTGCTGGGCTTTTTTCACTGTGGCTGCAGTGTTTAAAGCCCAGCTCAGGTCTGATGTTACCTGTAGGCCCAGGAACCTGTGGCTGTCGACCCTCTTCACCTCAGTTCCATTACTAAAAAGGGGCAGCAGAGGGGGTGAGTTCTTCCTGAAGTCCATAACCAGTTCTTTTGTCTTGTCCACGTTGAGGCTCAGGTCGTTCACCTCACCGTAGACAAGAATGTCCTTAACCATTGCCCTGTACCCCGATTCGTCTCCCCCCTTAATGAGGCCCAGGATGGTGGTGTCATCTGCATACTTTATGACCACCGTATTGTCCTGGGTGGAGACATAGTCATGGGTGTACAGGGTGAACAGTTTTGGGCTGAGACAGCAGCGCTGTGGTGATCCAGTGCTGACTGTTAGTTTCGCAGACACCCTATGTCCCATCCTCACCACCTGCGGTCTTTCAATCAGGAAATCCAGTTACAGTTGGGAGTTGGTACACCGAGGTCTGTCAGCTTCTCGGTCAGCCTGGCCGGGCGGATGGTGTTAAAAGCCGAGCTGTAGTCCAGGAAGAGTGTTCTCACATATGTCCCTCTTCTGTCCAGATGTTGCAGGGTGTGGTGAGGAGCAATGGGCACTGCATCGTCCACCGACCGATTGGGTCTGTAGGCAAACTGGAGGGGGTCAATCGGGCCTGGAACCAACTGGTTGATGTGTGTGAGGACCAGCTTTTCCAAACACTTCATCGCCACTGGTGTGAGTGCCACTGGCCTGACGTCATTGAGAGTGGAGGGGTGTGACCTTTTTGGGACCGGTACAATAATAGATTTAAAAACCCGAGGGACCACTGCTAGGTTTAAAGACAGGTTAAAAATGTCTAAATACACACCAGCCAGTTGTTCTGCACAGGCCTTCAGGACTCTGGGAGGGACCCCATCTGGTCCCACAGATTTGTGAGCATTGACCTGCCTCAGAGCCTTCAGGACCTGGGTGTGTGTCACCTGAAAGGCAGTGTCTGTGAGGTTGCAGGGGGCTTTTGAGGGGGTGTCCGTGTTCAGTCTGTCGAACCTGGTGTAAAAAGCGTTAAGGCTGCCTGGAAGGGTGACATCCTGAGGGTCTGTGGGTGTTGTTGTGGTTTTGTAGTTAGTGACCGGCTGGATACCCCTCCACATACTGCGCGTGTTATTGGTCAGGTAAAGGCTCTCAAGTCGCTGGGAATAAGCCCTTTTTGCAGCTCCAATAGCCTTTTGGAGCTTGTACCGGGCTTTCTTGTACTCCTCCCGATCCTCTGACTTGAAAGCCTCCTGCTTTTCCCTGATCTTCTTTTTAATGCCTCCATTAAACCAAGGCTTTTGGTTTGGAAACACACGCACAGATCTGGAGGGGGCACATATAGATGTGCACCAGCTGATGTAGTCACTAACTACCTCTGTGTACTCATGGGTGTCACCTGTGGCCACTTTAAAGATGTTCCAGTTCGTGGCCTCCAGACAGCCCTGCAGACTGACCTGTCCACTGTCTGTCCAGCTGTTGACAGTTCTAACCCTGGCTGGCTGTGCCTTCAGTCTCTTGATATAGATAGGCTTGAGCCTGATAGCCAGGTGATCAGACTTGCCAAAAGGGGGTCTGGGATCAGCCTCATATGCATTCCTGATGTTGCTGAAGCACCTATTTACGCCAATCACTGTTTTAGACCATCTGTTATGGATAAGACCTTCCTCATATGGCACAATGCAAGCATTAAGCAGTTTCAGGATTTATATCATGACAGTAACTTTCCAGTATCTCTGTCATTCCTTTGAAATTCCTAAAACTCAATTTTCTGTTTTCTTCAAATTTGTAATTTCATCAGGAATATCTCCCCAATTATTCCAAGACAACCTCCGTGTGCTCCTTATGACCATTCATTACGCAAGCCTGTGTACCTCAAGGGTGTTATATCAGTTATTTATAGTAGACTGATGTCATTTTCATCTTCTGACACCCCTGAATTGAAATCGCAGTGGGAAGGTGAATTGGGCCCATCAATTTGGGATCAGGAGTGGGAGGCAGCTCGGGAAAGGGTTCATAGTTCATTGATATGTGCCAGACATGGGCTTTTACAGTTGAAAGTTTTACAGTGCACCCACTGGACTAAACTCAGACTGTCTAAATGGTTTCCTGATGTTGACCCTTTATGTGATCGCTGTAAATGCAGTCCAGCATCACATACCCATATGTTCTGGTCCTGCATGGAGCTAGCACAGTTTTGGTCATCAATTTTTAACATAATATCAGGATATGTGGGACAACTAGTCATTCCTTGTCCTTTGATTGGGATATTTGGGGTGGTTTCTGATCATTTGGGTCTAACTAGGGCACAATCACATAGTGTTGCCTTCCTAACACTTCTGGCCAGGCGGCTGATCCTGATCAAATGGAAAGACTGTAGACCACCAACAGTATCCCATTGGATTAAGGGCGTTCTCTATTTCCTCAGGTTGGAAAAATTAATATACTCTCTGAAGTGTACAACAGAAAATATGTACATCAAGACTTGGGGACCTTTTCTGGACTATATAAAGACACACATTACACTCACTGTGGATTGAGGTAGAGCATACAATTTGTCATTAACATATTTTGTTGTGGCCTTGGTGTATTTTTTTTTTTCTATGTATTTATTTTTTTTTTGTTTTGGGTGTTTGTTGGTCTGCTTCTTGTCATTATTATTGTATGTCTTGCTAAATTTAAAAAAAAAAAAAAAAAACACTTTAATTTACTACAAAAAAACACAGTGTAGACTTTTTATCGGGCAATTTAGACTTTCTCCACCTGGTCTACTCCCATTTAGAGGAGCCAGGAAGTCAGGTGAGGATTATGTTCTTTGACTTCTCTTGCGCTTTTAACACCATCCAGCCTTTGTTGATCCAAAAGAAGCTTAGAGTAATGGCAGTAGAACCCGCACTCACATCCTGGATCACTGATTACCTGACCAGTATACCACAGTATGTCAGGTTGCGGAGCTGTGTCCCTGGGATGGTTGAGTGTAGCACTGGGGCCCCGCAGGGGACTGTTCTGGCTCCGTACCTGTTCACCCTCTACACATTGGACTTTAATTATAACTCAGAGTCCTGCCACATTCAGAAGTACCCAGATGATACAGCTATTGTGGCGTGTGTGAGGAATGGACAGGAAGTGGAGTACAGGAAACTTGTGGGAGCCTTCAGTAGCTGGTGTGAGAAGAACGGCCTTATCCTGAATGTAAAGAAGACCAAGGAAATGGTCATTGATTTCCATAGGTCTAAGCTGCCACTCCAGCGGGTAAACATTAGGACATGGAGGTGGTGCAGTCCTATAGGTACTTGGGGGTGCACCTGGACTGTAAGCTTGACTAGTCGGTGAACACTCATGCCGTCTACAAGAAGGGCCAGAGTAGGCTCTTCTCCTTGAGGATGATGAAGTCCTTCAACGTCTGTGATGTAATGTTGAACATGTTCTACCAGTCAGTGGAGGCAGGAACCATTTTCTTTGCCGCTGTCTGCTGGGGAGGCAGTGTGACAGAGAGGGACAGCAGGAGGCTAAACAAGCTGATCCAGAAGGCAGGCTCTGTGTTGGAGGGGGTGCCTGGACTCACTGGGGGTCGTAGTAGAGAGGAGGATGCAGACCAAGACCACGGACATCATGGGAAATACCACCCATCCCCTGCACCACACCCTGATGGTGAAGTGCAGCAGCCACAGTGGGCAGCTCACGGCACTGCGCTCAAGGACTGAGCGCCACAGGAGGTCATTTGTCCCTACGGCCACCAGGCTTTTTAACAACACAGTCATGGATAGGGGTCGCTGACTAGGCTCTGACGCCACCTCCAACCACTGACCCTGAAGTTTTAAGTAGTTTTTATGCCGTTTTACGCTATCTATCGGTCTGTCTGTTTGATAATTTAGACTTTTTATCTAATAATTTAGACTATTAGACTTTTTAACTGCACATCAACTCAACCATACAGAATATACAATAATATAATATATAATATATACAGAAAACACTCATGCATCAGATATTAATGTTCCAAATATCAGGAGGATGCCAGGCAGCAGTACTGTGAGCTAATTGGGTCCCTGGTCCAGGCAGAAGGTGGAAGCTCCACTCCTGTGGCCGCACAGCCTGCTGGGAGTTCAGCGGAGTACAACACGCTGCTCGTCACCACGAACAACGACATCACCACTATCACTCTGAACCGACCGGCCAAGAAGAACGCCATCACCACCGAGGTGAGTGACCATCGGTAGCACCAGGGGATGTAGCTTGTTTAAAGTCCACTTGCATTTTTAGGAGTACGTAGTCATGGAAATTTGCAGAAAAGTCTTGGAAAAATATAATTTATATATTGTGTATGAACTCTGGTCACAGCTCAGAAGTGAAACGCTTTCTCCTTCAGATGTACAATGAGATCATCGCGGCGCTGGAGCAGGCGGCCAAAGACGACAGCGTCCTGACGGTTTTCACAGGTACCACACACACCACTGGGAGGTGTGGCTTACAGACGCTGTGGGCGTCAGCCACGCTAAGGTTCTGCCGGTCTGTTCTCTCCAGGAGCTGGAGACTTTTACTGCAGTGGGAACGACCTGACCAACTTCACCAACATCCCAGCAGGAGGGGTGGAGCTTATGGCCAAAGAGGGCGGAGAGCTGCTTAGGTGAGGGGTGGAGTATGGCCAAAGAAGGCGGAGTGCTGGTCAGGTGAAGGGTAGATCTTATGGCCAAAGACGGTCAAAACATCACGGTTTTCTTGGCATACATTTGACTTTGTATCTCATAATTTTGGCTTTTTAACTCTGTGGTCTACTCACACAGTTGCGCTGCGCTTGTCAAGGCAGCGCTGGGGTTGTCATGGCAGAGTTGCGGCCTGTTCAGACAGTTGTAGTTACAGTCAGTGGTTGAATGGAAAAGGCAGGTGTTTTGGCTGTCCACATGCGGAAGTGTCCTTGAGCAAGACACAAAACCCTAAGTTACTCACAGCAGGGTCAGGGGTCAAGGGTCAGGCAGCAGTGTGTGTAAATGGGTGAATGTGAGTAATTGTAAAGTGCTTTGGACACCAACTGGTGAATAAAATTAACTATATAAGTCCAGTCCATTTACTTAACATGATGATTTTAACGTCACTTCATCCTCCAAACAGGAAGTACGTGAAGGCCTACATCGACTTCCCCAAGCCGCTGGTCGCCATGGTGAATGGGCCAGCCGTGGGCGTGTCCGTCACAGTGCTGGGACTGTTTGACCTGGTGTACGCCAGCGAGCGGGTACGGGAGCGTCCTCCTCCGTTATGGCAGACCTTTATGTTGATATGATGAAACATGACTTTTCATTTTGCCGTTTCCCCCCAGGCAACCTTCCACACCCCCTTCAGTCAGCTGGGACAGAGCGCCGAAGGATGCTCCTCCTACACCTTCCCCAAACTCATGGGCACCGCCAAGGTCTGGAACAGGCGGACATTTTAGCTCAGGCGGACATTTTAGGTCAGATTGACTTTCTAGCTCATTTGGACATTTGAGCTCAGGTGGAAATTTTAGCTCAGATGGACATTTTTCGTCATATTGACATTTTACCTCAGGTGGACATTTTAGCTCAAGTGGACATTTTAGCTCAAGTGGACATTTTAGGTCACATGGACATTTTAGCTCAGATGGACATTTTAGCTCAGAATGGCATTTCAGCTCAGGCAGACATTTTAGGTCACGTAGACATTTTAGGTCACGTAGACATTTTAGGTCACGTGGACATTTTAGGTCACATGGACATTTAAGTTCAGACGGACGTTTTAGCTCAGGTGAACATTTTAGGTCATGTGGACATTTTAGCTCAGGTGGACATCTTAGTTCAGACGGACATTTTTGTTCAGGCGGACATTTTTGGTCATGTGGACATTTTAGGTTAGGTGGACATTCTAGCTCAGGTGGTCATCTTAGTTCAGACGGACGTTTTTGTTCAGGTGGACATTTTAAGTTGTGAGGAGCATGAGGAGTGGTCGTTAAGTGTCTGACTTGACGCTCCATGTGTCGAGTCACATGATTTAAATTTTAACCCATGTTTGGTTTTTAAAGGTTAAAGGTCAAGGGTCATAGAACTGGACACGTATCCATGGTGACCAAGAAGATCTGTTCATGTTCACTACATGCTGTAATTCAGACCTTAAACCCCGCCCCTTTTCTCCTCAGGCCAGTGAGATGTTGTTGTTTAATAAAAAGTTAACTGCCGTCCAGGCGTGTGACTTGGGTTTGGTCACAGAAGTTTTTCCAGACGACAGTTTCCACTCGGAGGTTTGGACTCGACTGAAGGCGTACGCTCAGCTGCCACGCAATGTAAGCCCCGCCCCTTTCCCCTTCCCCACCTGCTGAGGTAAACCCCACCCACTAACGGCTGTTTTGGCTCCTCCCCCAGTCACTGGCATTGTCCAAACAGCTGATCCGCTCGGTGGACAAGGATTGTCTCCACGCCGTCAACGACGCAGAGGTGGAGCGACTGACAGAGCGATGGACGAGTGACGAGTGTGCCAACGCCATCATGAAGTTCTTCCAGAACAAGGCCAAACTGTGAGACAGAGGACAGGTGGACAGGCAGGGAATATTTGGACAGATCGACAGACAGAAAGATAAAGGACAGATGTTAACCTCCTCTTTTACTCTGGGTGTTTTTCTTGTATGTTTTTGTTTTATTTTGAAAAGTCAAATGTCCTTCAATCATTGACAAAAGAAAAAGAAAAATTTATGAATGTGATTAAATCTGTAAAACTGTATTTTTACTGAGTCACTACATATATACAGTATGTATGTGTGTGTGTATATGTATATATATATATATATATATATATATATATATATATATATATATATATATTGCTGAGGGGAAGGGTCTAAGGACAGGGGGAGGGTGATTTGTTATATAAATAAAATTTAATGTAGTTCAAATGAACCAGACATGTGAGTCATTTTCATACCTTTGTTTTAATTGTCATCAATGTTTGTTGATGGAGAGTGCGTCCTGGTCTGTAGAGATGTTCTGTCAGTATTAATGTTATGACACATTTAACATCAAATGTTAAAACTGTCAAAAATGTCCATCTGAAATGAATGTGCCATGTTTACGTGGCTATAACTCCCAAATGATACATCGTAGCATTTTGCACTAATAGGAAAAATTAATCAGATTGTCCCAGAGATTACACGTGTGGTCTCATCATTCCGATATGTCGTACAGATTTCACATTATTATACCAAATAAAACTCCATTCATTCTTAATGTAACTGACATAAAAATGTCCTTTTTTTCCAACACTCCTGCTTCTTCATACTTTGTGGCACAGACTTCATTTAAACTTTCAAACACAGTCATTTTTGTGGTGTCTTTAGGATGTGATTGTCATGAGGGTGTGATTTACGGTTGTCGATAGAGAACTCAGTAAATCCACCCTGAAAAGACCAAAATCTGACTTTTTATCAGTGGGTGATGTCATCGCTAGAGCACGAGAGAAGAAAAAATTAAGCTGAAAAATGTCTCAATAACTCGTCCTCACGGCAAAACCATAAATAGTAGACAAACAATCTTTTCACTCATTATCAACTTTGTTTTCACCAATTATTTACACTTTTACCAAAAATCACAGGAGTTCAGAGGCATGGTTTAACATTCAGACAGACTTTACTCCAGTCAGCTCTGTGTGTCTGCGTGTGGAACTACAGGCTGGTTTCCATGGCAACGGGGAAAGTCCCTTACTCACAGAAAGTGGGAGGAGCTTTAACATAAAATGGGAGGAGCTTTAATAGAAGTGACTCAGTCCACAAACCGTAACAGATTCACATATGAAGTGAACAGCAGATATTTCTTCCTTTCACCAGAAACAACTACAGCGACAAGAGACAAACACACGCTTACATTTACTTCAACTGATGGATGGAAGTGAAGTTATTATTTCCTGTTTCACTTCTGTTGATACTAAAGTCTCTTCTTTCGTCACACTTTTTTGTTAAGTATATAATGATGACGATGCAGTCTGGCAATGAATCATGGAATGAACAACAAAAGCCATCGGGATGATCAAGTATATAAGTTGCAAATAAAGAATATTGACTAATATAACCATTAGTCGTCTCACAATATTCACCCACTGAAGCTAAAAAGAGAAGAGTGATCACTGACAGTGTGTTGAATGTTAACACTGACAGTGTGTTGGCTGTTAACACTGACAGTGTGTTGGCTGTTAACACTGACAGTGTGTTGAATGTTAACACTGACAATGTGTTAACTGTTAACACTGACAATGTGTTAACTGTTAACACTGACAGTGTGTTGAATGTTAACACTGACAGTGTGTTGGCTGTTAACACTGACAGTGTGTTGAATGTTAACACTGATAGTGTGTTGAATGTTAACACTGACAGTGTGTTGAATGTTAACACTGACAGTGTGTTGGCTGTTAACACTGACAGTGTGTTGGCTGTTAACACGGACAGTGTGTTGGCTGTTAACACTGACAATGTGTTGGCTGTTAACAATGACAGTGTGTTGGCTGTTAACACTGACAATGTGTTGACTGTTAACAATGACAGTGTGTTGGCTGTTAACACTGACAGTGTGTTGGCTGTTAACACTGACAGTGTGTTGGCTGTTAACACTGACAGTGTGTTGGCTGTTAACACTGACAGTGTGTTGACTGTTAACACTGACAATGTGTTGACTGTTAACACTGACAGTGTGTTGACTGTTAACACTGACAGTGTGTTGGCTGTTAATGTTAGGTCATTTTGATGTCAACTGGAGGAGGGAATTCACGTAACTTTTCAAAGTCAGATGTAGCCAGTTTGGCGTTCATGAGTCTGTTCAACTCAGCACCTGTGGGTCCGTTTTCTTTGCAGAAAGACAGCAGTTCTTTACCAAACGTCACTCCTCCATCTGTGTGTGGATCTGGTATACTTTTTACAATACCTTTGAACTCAGCAAATGAACATGGTCGAAACACCACCGTCACTCCCTCTGGCCCGCTGACCTCCACCATGGGGAACTGTCCTGCTTGGTCAGGCTCCTCGGCGACCCCGGTTGCGTGGCTATATGAAGCGCCGCTTCTGGTGTGGGAAGGGGTACTGTCTTTTAAGGGAGCTTCTGTAGGTTCTGCTTTTCTGCAGGGGGGGGGGGGGGGGGTTGTGCCCAGGGAGCGTGAACTCTCTGGTGCATCCGTTGTTGTGGGACTGGCTGGAACCGTTGTTGTGAGACTGGCTGGATCTGTGGTTCAGGACGCCTTGAGGGGCAGGAGTCCAGATCAGAGTCCATTCTCAGTGCCTGCAGTTCTGCAATGAGAGGGGCATACGGGGAGGGGGAAGGGAAGGAAGAGTTTGGTGCTGGTTACTAGCGTTATCTGTTTGAAACCCCACGGCCCCACTAGCATCTAAACGTCCCCCCACAGCCTTTGTCCTTTTTTTCCTGTCCCTACATTCAGCCTCTTGTATCCACACACAGCACACATGCTTCCCTTTGTTCATAATGTTAACTTATTTTTCCTTCTTCATTACCTCCCATTCTTTTTCTAATTTCTCTTTCAACTCATTTAATTTTGCCAGACTTAAGGTTCCCGTTCTAGGGAAGCCATATTTCATTACCAAAATGTCAGTACATATAAAAGCTTTTTCTCCATACTTTTTCGACATGTCTTTTGGAATCGGAGTCTTCCGGTCCAACCCCACGTCACCCTTACTCGGCCGATTGCCCATAGTTGGACGTTTTCACGACTGGTTTTCAACTTCGAGTCTAACACTCAGGTGAAAATCCTAAAAACCTATCTGGGTTTTTCCCCTGGAGTTCACACCCCAAAAACCCCCCACATGAAGTAATCCCAGAACACCTGTATTACACAGTCCCTTTCGGGCAACTCCTTTGAGGCCACCAGTAACAGCACCTAGGATTTAAATTTATCCAGTTCCCTGTTTAAAGGTTACATCTAAATCGGTTGAGCCAACTACACATGAATTAGTTTACACTTAAAGAAATTATTTGTTGGTGGAACATAAAAAAAATTTTGGAAAGTGTTTCCATCTAATTACATGACGCTGATTTAGCAAGAAATGGTTTTGTTGAGTGACTTGAATGTCAATATGTTGGGTCAACATAATGCATATGTGTTACAGTGACCTAAGTACAAGGGGTACAGCCAACACAACTCTTAAAGGTTTTTTCAACCTTATTGGAAAGGGTTATTCCATCATAACTTGCATATGTTGGCTGAACACGTTTGATTTAGGTCTGAATGAACCAATTGAACTGGGTAGGTACAACAGCATTTAAAGAGATGGACTCTTCAAAACAATTTCTTGCTAAATTTGCATCATGAAATTAGATGTAAACACTTTCCAAAACTATTTTATGTTTCCACAACAAAATATTGTTTTAATTGTCTAGCACAACTAATTAACATTGCTATTCAGACAACACTTAAAGACTTAAAATAAATAATTTAACAGTACATGTATTTATACAAATGTCAACCTATATTCCTCAAGCTGCTGTCAAGTTTTGGGAAAGAAAAACACAAAGCAAACTGGATTTGTTGGAATAAAACGTTATCAGAAATGGTAAAACTCACTTTCAAACAATTGGCTGAAAACATGTTGCAGTGAAAATACAAACACGTCGCATGAAATGTCAAAGTCCAACAGACGAGGACAATTTGTGACTACTGAGTTAGGAAACTGGAGTAGACTGTCAAGCTTGTCCCCAGTTAACAACCTAGAATGTATTTATGTCAGTCAAACAAATCTATAGAAATTTACATCTATCGAAATTGGTTAAGACTGGATTCTAGGTAACCATGGTAACCATGAAGTGTTTTAAGTTTGACAAATCACACTGCAACATGCATTCCTATTCACAGACACATTTCAATTGTAAACCATTTAAACAACCAGTATTCAGTGTCTATATTTGGAGCTTTCTGATGACCAAAAAAACAAGAACAATGTTAAATACAGCACAGTACATCATCTACAGTTTCAAAAGAAAACGTCATTGATTGACAACACTTTTTCTTCCATTTCTAAACATTATTGTACCCTCACCTCCAAATATCAATAGTTAAAATTTTAAAGTAACATTACCTTCAAATATGATAAGCTGTTGACAAATGCCTGAATGGTTTCAAATAGAGCGTTACCTGAACAGCACTTTACTCTATTGAGGATGACTAACAGGCACATTGTGTTTTCAGTGTTTGGGGTTTTTTTTGAGAGTCAGTTTCCATCAAGTTCCATGATAAGTTTCTGCAAAGCTCCGAAGATCTGGCGCGTATACAACTGAGAACAACATTCCCACGGCAAGTAGTATCTTTCCAAGCTCATCCAGAACTTGCATGCCCCCCCAGAATGATACCTACTTGTTCTGGTCACTCTCTGCACCTTCTTTGTGAATGACAAAGATTCCAAATGTAGTCTTCACTGCAGCTTCACTGCTTTCACCATCTGTGTTCTTCACTGAAGAAAGGGGGGAAATAGGGGATATGTCAAAACTTTACAGTGGTCCCATTTTTGAAACACAAATTTAAACACAAACACAGAAGCTGTCACTTCTCTGAAGGATTCTGGTATTACATTGTATTTTCTTGACCCTCATTTTGTCCTGAAACAAAGAAGGAAGGAAAGATGGAAAGAAGGAACAAAGAGAAAAAGGTGGAGGAGGGGGGGGCTGATTGGGTCAAGAAAGGATGGAAAGAAGGAATGGAGAATAAAAACAAAATGACATACCATGTATTCTTTCACAAGGTTCTGTGACTCTTCATTTAAGTCGACACACAGGGCTTTGGTGATGTCTCTTAAAAAAGAGACAACAAAAGGACATTTTTATATCAACAGGTAACAGATTTTACAAAAGAACAAACACTGAAACTTGTTTTAAATGTAAAAACTTGATTGAAATTTTTATATGTGAACTTACATTATCCTTGGGTGGTTTGCCATTTTCATCCATCAAGTCAGTAACATATAGAACCTTTTTGTCATACCATTCTTGTTTAAATAAAGTCTTCCTGTTACTTAATATCGTTCTATTATTCCACAAGGTGGAGCTATGTGGTGTGAAATTGTGTGTGAACATCATTTTCCATTGGAGCAATATTTGTTTATGGAAGTCAGACAGTTTGATTGGTAGTTTAGTTATTTCAAAGTCACACCTTAACAAAAATTCTAATCCTCCAACATTTTGGAAAAGATATTTTGGTATGTGGAACCATATGGAATTCGGCTGTGTCAAATCATCTTTGGCCTATGTTTTTGACCATGATTAAAGAGGGACATTACTGAGTAGGAATTTGCTCAGTGCTGCCACCGTCTGTTCTGGAGTTGGACACGTGATTTGTCACTGTATCCTAAAGGAATTAAATTGTCAACATTATTGGATTAGGAAATCCCAGGATTTTGCACATTATGCTACAATTGCATAATTCAATTATGTCCAATCAAAAAACACAATTATATTTGGTAGATGCTACATGTTACATTTTGATTCACTTAGCAAAGGCATTAGTTGGTTTTTTTGAGTTCACAGTGATCCAATTTAGCTTCATTATGAATTAAATTGTCCTCTACTGTATTGTCACCATAACAGCAGACAGCGGGCAGGTGACGTGAGCTTTAGAACAAGAGTTCCTATTTTAACCCAAATTAAAACTTTCTCACCTAGTGTGATCTGGTCTCTACAGCCACGGTTCTCAAACTGGGGTCCGCGGACCCCTAGGGGGACGTGGCGCATGTCCAGAGGGTACGCGAAATTATTCACGGTTTTGTTTGTTTGTTATTAGGATTTTTTTTTTGCTGTTTTATTTTGAAATGTGGAAGTTTTATTTTGTAGTGAGCGGGTAGAAGTAACAGCGCTGTTTGACGCCAGCTTGACTAAATTGAGACGGAGCGAGTCACGAGTCACAGGCTATTTTTAGCCACCCTGCAGCGAACATGGATCGATTTTTGTGTCCGCCAAGTTCCTCAAGAAGTGGTAAAAGAAATGACAATGAAAATGACAATGACAAAAACAAACGCCCTAACCCTAAAAAGAGAAAGTACATTGATAGTTATATTGAGTTTGACAAGTTCATCCCTCTCATTAAGTCTCTGTCTGTCTGTCTGTCTGTCTGTCTGTCTGTCTGTCTGTCTGTCTGTCACACACACGATTTTGTGTGTCTTTTGTTCCGTTTATTATTTTAAAATGATTTAAAATTGTTGTTTCTGAAGTGTTCATTTATATTATAATACCTGAAAATGTCGCTGGTTTGCACAAAAGCACTATTAAAAAAGGTTATCATTGTTTCATAATAATCATTGTTGAAGTGGTTTTTTATCATTTTCAGTATCGCGAGGATGAGGGGGGACATGGAAAAATTTCACCCCTCCAAGGGGGACCTGGGCCAAAAAAGTTTGAGAACCCCTGCTCTACAGGTCCAGTTCAGTCCGTAGGCTGATCACTTCCCCGACCTCGGTCCTCCGTCCATCACACTCACGGGATCCTGCCGACAACGCCAAGTTGCCCACAGTGCAAGACTGGCCCTTTAAGGGTTAAAATTTATTTGCATACAGCCTGAGTCCGCCCTTAGCATCCACACTCTTCCAAGCCACTCTATTAACACCCACAGTGATCACTTCAGCTAACCTAAGCTAAGTCAGGCTAAGCTAATTTAGCTACTTAGCCCCACTGAACCTATTGATATAATGATTTTGGGGAGAAATGCTAAGCTAAGCTAGACTAGGTTATACTATGCGAGGCTAGGCTAGGCTATGCTAACTCTGCGTTCCCCCTGCACTAATGCTAACCTATGTATAGCCAACCAACACTCACTATGGCAGCCAGATTATGCTAACACAATGCAACAATTATACACGCTAAAAATGCTATGCTAATGTTGTGGAAGTTTTGTATCACACAGGGAGAGAAAACTGTTCAAGTCAGAAACAATTATTTATTGAAGAAATGAACAAGTTAATTTGGATCTTGCATGCAAGTGAGAACATGAACAGAACGAGCTGTCATTAGATGTTCTGATGATCAGTCTAAAACACAGCTCTTTTATTCTCCCTAAACATTCAGAGGGTGGAATGAGAGGGACCAACACTGTCCTTTTATACCACTGTAACCATGTCTCTGGAGACAACCTTCCACTCAGGGATGTATGAACGGAATGTTTACGTATCAGTATCAGTGAGACATTACGGTATCAGTGAGACATTACGGTATCAGTGAGACACTGTTTATAAACCTGTCTTGTTTCACTGTTGTTTTCCACATGCTTTTGTTTATCAACATCTTCCACTCTTATATTCTGTCTGTTTTTAACCCTCACACTAACTTACACCTGTTTACACCTGACCACGTCTCTGTCTGAGCCTTTTTCTGTCCCGACTACGTTCCAGTCTGCTTCCCTGGTACTCGACCCGCCTTTCTGGACTCTGACCTCTGTCTGACTGTCTCCACTGGATCACCGTTACCGAACCCTGGACCGGACTACGTTTTCCCCTGTGCCTGTTCCTGTCTGACTTATATTATTAAAACACTGTTTGCCCTCACCCCTCCCTCACCCCCTCACCCCTCCCTCACCCTCTGACTCCTGCCTCACCCCCTCACTCCTCCCTCACCCCCTCACTTCCTCTTCCTTCTCTCACTCCTCCCTCACCCCTCACTCCTCCCTCACCCCCTCACTCCTCCCTCACCCTCTCACTCCTCCCTCACCCCCTCACTTCCTCTTCCTTCCCTCACTCCTCCCTCACCCTCTCACTCCTCCCTCACCCCCTCACTTCCTCTTCCTTCCCTCACGCCTCCCCCAAACCCTTACTGCTCCTTCACCCCTCACTCCTCCCTCACCCTCTCACCCCTCCCTCACCCTCTCACTCCTCCCTCACCCCTCACTCCTCCCTCACCCCCTCACTTCCTCTTCCTTCCCTCACCCCCTCACTCCTCCCTCAACCCCTCACTCCTCCCTCACCCCCTCACTCCTTCCTCACCCTCTCACTCCTCCCTCACCACCTCACTTCCTCTTCCTTTACTCACTCCTCCCCAAACCCTTGCTGCTCCTTCACCCCGTCACTCCTCCCTCATCCCCTCACCCCTCCCTCACCCTCTCACTCCTCCCTCACCCTCTCACTCCTCCCTCACCCGCTCACTCATCCCTCACCCTCTCACTCCTCCCTCATCCCCTCACTTCCTCTTCCTTCCATCACTCCTCCCTCACCCTCTCACCCCCTCACTCCTCCCTCACCCTCTCACCCCTCCCTAATCCCCTCACTCCTCCCTCATCCCCTCACTTCCTCTTCCTTCCCTCACTCCTCCCCCAAACCCTTACTGCTCCCTCATCCCTCCCTCATCCCCTCACTCCTCCCTCACCCTCTCACTCCTCCCTCACCCTCTCACTCCTCCCTCACCCCCTCACTTCCTCTTCCTTCCCTCACTCCTCCCTCACCCTCTCACTCCTCCCTCACTCCTCCCTCACCCCCTCACTTCCTCTTCCTTCCCTCACGCCTCCCCCAAACCCTTACTGCTCCTTCACCCCTCACTCCTCCCTCACCCTCTCACCCCTCCCTCACCCTCTCACCCCTCCCTCACCCTCTCACTCCTCCCTCACCCCTCACTCCTCCCTCACCCCTCACTCCTCCCTCACCCCTCACTCCTCCCTCACCCCCTCACTCCTCCCTCAACCCCTCACTCCTCCCTCACCCCCTCACTCCTTCCTCACCCTCTCACTCCTCCCTCACCACCTCACTTCCTCTTCCTTTACTCACTCCTCCCCAAACCCTTGCTGCTCCTTCACCCCGTCACTCCTCCCTCATCCCCTCACCCCTCCCTCACCCTCTCACTCCTCCCTCACCCCCTCCCTCATCCCTCACCCTCTCACTCCTCCCTCACCCCCTCACTTCCTCTTCCTTCCATCACTCCTCCCTCACCCTCTCACCCCCTCACTCCTCCCTCACCCTCTCACCCCTCCCTAATCCCCTCACTCCTCCCTCATCCCCTCACTCCTCCCTCACCCTCTCACTCCTCCCTCACCCCCTCACTTCCTCTTCCTTCCCTCACTCCTCCCCCAAACCCTTACTGCTCCCTCATCCCCTCAATCCTCCCTCACCCTCTCACTCCTCCCTCACCCTCTCACTCCTCCCTCACCCCCTCACTTCCTCTTCCTTCCCTCACTCCTCCCTCACCCTCTCACCCCTCCCTCATCCCCTCACTCCTCTCACTCCTCCCTCACCCCCTCACTTCCTCTTCCTTCCCTCACTCCTCCCCCAAACCCTTACTGCTCCTTCACCCCCTCACTCCTCCCTGACCCCCTCACTCCTCCCTCACCCTCTTACTCCTCCCTCACCCCCTCACTTCCTCTTCCTTCCCTCACTCCTCCCCCAAACCCTTACTGCTCCTTCACCCCCTCACTCCTCCCTGACCCTCACTCCTACCCCATTAATTTAATTACATTTCCAGGAAAGTTTAGAATTGAAAAACATATTCATTCCATGAATTATCCTGAGCCGACCTTCAATAATTAATCATATAATAAACTGTTGCAGGAAGTTAAACATTAAGAGGTTTGAAAAGGTTTGGGTTCCAACAAAAATATTTAATCCTGAGATTCACAAGGAAAGAGTCTGTGATGGTCAACGACGTATGGTCCACGAACGTAGATAGATAAAAAGTCTAAATTATTAGATAAAAAGTCTAAATTATTAGATAAAAAGTCTAAATTATTGGATAAAAAGTCTAAATTATTGGATAAAAAGTCTAAATTATTAGATAAAAAGACTAAATTATTAGATAAAAAGTCAAAATTATTAGATAAAAAGACAAAATTATTATATAAAAAGACAAAATTATTAGATAAAAAGACTAAATTATTAGATAAAAAGACTAAATTATTAGATAAAAAGTCTAAATTATCAGATAAAAATCATCTTGTGCTGCTGAGGCTGCAGTAGGTGTTGTGAGGTGAAGCTGCTTCATTCGTGTCCTGCTGTGACTCCTCTGCAGCTCATCTTTGCTCTTTTCATCCCATGCTGCAGCAGTAGCTGTGGAGGCTCGACCAATCAAATCAATGCACTTCTGAGGTGAACACCTCTGGGGTTTGATAAAGCAGAGCACTAAAGATTCACCTGAGGAAGAGGAGGAGGAGGAGGAGGAGGAGGAGGAAGAGGAGGAGGAGGAAGAAGAGGAGGAGGAAGAGGAAGAGGAGGAGGAAGAGGAGGAGGAGGAAGAAGAGGAGGAGGAGGGGGAAGAGAGAGGGAAGAGGAGGAAGAAGAGGAGGAGGAGGAAGAAGAGGAGGAGGAGGAGGAAGAAGAGGAAGAGGAGGAGGAAGAGGAGGAAGAGGAGGGAGAAGGAACAGGAGGAGGAGGAGGAGGAGGAGGAAGAGGAAGAGGAAGAGGAGGAGGAAGAGGAGGGAGAAGGAGGAAGTTTAATTGAGACTTTTATCAAATAATTTAGTCTTTTTATCTAATAATTTAGTCTTTTTATCTAATAATTTAGTCTTTTTATCTAATAATTTAGTCTTTTTATCAAATAATTTAGTCTTTTTATCTAATAATTTTGACTTTTTATCTAATAATTTTGACTTTTTATCTAATAATTTAGTCTTTTTATCTAATAATTTAGTCTTTTTATCTAATAATTTTGACTTTTTATCTAATAATTTAGTCTTTTTATCTAATAATTTTGACTTTTTATCTAATAATTTAGTCTTTTTATCTAATAATTTAGTCTTTTTATCTAATAATTTAGACTTTTTATCTAATAATTTAGTCTTTTTATCTAATAATTTAGTCTTTTTATCTAATAATTTAGTCTTTTTATCTAATAATTTAGTCTTTTTATCTAATAATTTTGACTTTTTATCTAATAATTTAGTCTTTTTATCTAATAATTTAGTCTTTTTATCTAATAATTTTGACTTTTTATCTCATAATTTAGTCTTTTTATCTAATAATTTTGACTTTTTATCTCATAATTTAAACTTGTCATGGGGCATTAGAGCAGGTGGATCCTTAGTTTAGACCTGCTGTGTCTTCAGCTAACTAAGGACACACTTCCTCATTTATATTCAGACGGGGTCTTCACTGTCGACGGTGGATGAGGAGGAGGAGTAGAGTGGGGGGTGGGGGGCTGTGTCCTCACATGACATTTACCTCCTTACAAACTCATCTACTGGAGACATTTCAAACAGATTGATCTGTTTTTGACGACCGATCACTGAGCTGGAATGTCTTCTGGGGTGGCTGTGATTTTTAACCCTGGGGGGGCAGTGTTGGTGGGTGGGGGGGTGGGCTATAATATTTGATGGACATTTCAGCAGCCAATTAAATTCAACTTTATTTATAAAGCCTCAAATCACAACACAGTCGTTTCAAAGGGTTTTACAAAAAACAACTACAGAGAAATATGAAAAGACCCTCCCCCTGTCCTTTGACCCTCCCCCTGTCCTTTGACCCTCCCCTTGTCCTTTGACCCTCCCCCTGTCCTTAGACCCTCCCCCTGTCCTTAGACCCTCCCTCTGTCCTTAGACCCTCCCTTTATCATTAGACCCCCCCTGTCTTTAGACAGAAGTGTATGTGTGAGTGTGTGTATATATGTGTGTGTGTATAAATGTATTTGTTAAATTTTATAATATTAAAGTTAGTGCATTCAAATTAGAACTTATTTATTTAACTTATTTACAACTCTTGGATTCTCAACTTCATATTCTCTAGGCGGTCATTCCCGCCTACAGTCATGGAACACTGTTCTGCAGAGGACGAACCTGCAGCCTCACTGACTCACCGTGCACAACTCGTACTCTGCTGGGATGCTTTGTTGGAACATGTTTTGATAGCAGAGACGTTGTCTACTGTTGAGCAGAGACAACTCTGCGCTACAGAGTGTGGACATGGACCAGAGTTTAAATACTGACACAGTACTGTGACGTCTACTGCTAGCATAATGGATGCGCTTATCTTCTGTTAAACATCAACAAACGGTAAACGGACTGCATTTTTATAGCGCTTTTCCACCTTCATGGTGCTCAAAGCGCTTTACATTAGCCTCTCATTCACCCATTCACACACACACTCATACACCAGTAGGTTTCTAAGGTCTACGGTAAGTCCTACTGGGGGCCTAAGTCAGGGTTCTGTGTCTTGCCCAAGGACACTTCGACATGTGGACGGCCAGAGCCGGGACGCGAACCGCCAACCTCTCGGTCATTGGGCGACCCACTCTACCAACTGAACCACAGCCGCCCAACGCCCAACAACGTAATCACGTTGTGTTTACGTGCCGTAGAAATCAGGGTGGGTGTGGGGGTGTGGGGGTGTATTCGGTTCGGTTGCCGCTCTACGATTCGGCCGAATCTGAACTCCGCCATAAAGGCCAATACTTCGCCGATTCCGAAACCGAATCTTGGATTCGGTACATCTCTAGTTAGAACTATAGGGTATAGCTGTAGGGTAGTTAGAAGTATGGGGTAGTTACAGCTGTGTGGTAGTTACAACTGTAGGGTAGTTATAATGATGGGGTTGTTCGAAATGTAGGGTAGTTATAGTTGTAGGGTAGTTAGAGCTGTGGAGTAGTTAGAACTGTAGGGTACTTAGAACTGCAGGGTCGATAGAACTGTAGGGTATTTAGAGCTGTAGGGTACTTGGAACTGTAGGGTAGTTTGAACAGTAGAGCAGTTAGAACTGTGGGGTAGTTAGAAGTATAGGGTACTTAGAACTATAGGGTAGTTCCAACTCTAGGGTAGTTAGAGCTGTAGGGTACTTAGAACTATAGGGTAGTTCGAACTCTAGGGCAGTTAGAACTGTGGGGTAGGTAGAACTTTATGGTAGTTAGATCTGTAGGGTATTTAGAACTGATGGGTATTTAGAACTGTAGGGTATTTAGAGCTCTAGGGCAGGGGTTCTCAAACTTTTTTGGCCCAGGTCCCCCTTGGAGGGGTGAAATTTTTCCATGTCCCCCCTCATCCTCGCGATACTGAAAATGATAAAAAACCACTTCAACAATGATTATTATGAAACAATGATAACCTTTTTTAATAGTGCTTTTGTGCAAACCAGCGACATTTTCAGGTATTATAATATAATGAGCACTTCAGAAACAACAATTTTAAATAATTTTAAAATAATAAACGGAACAAAAGACACACAAAACCGTGTGTGTGTGTGTGTGTGTGTGTGACAGACAGACAGACAGTCAGACAGACAGACAGACAGACAGAGACTTAATGAGATGGATGAGCTTGTCAAACTCAATATAACTATCAATGTACTTTCTCTTTTTAGGGTTAGGGCGTTTGTTTTTGTCATTGTCATTTTCATTGTCATTTCTTTTACCACTTCTTGAGGAACTTGGCGGACACAAAAATCGATCCATGTTCGCTGCAGGGTGGCTAAAAATAGCCTGTGACTCGCTCCGTCTCAATTTAGTCAAGCTGGCGTCAAACAGCGCTGTTACTTCCGCCCGCTTGCTACAAAATAAAACTTCCGCATTTCAAAATAAAACAGCAAAAATACAAAAAACAAAACCGTGAATAATTTCGCGTACCCCCTGGACATGCGCCACGTCCCCCTAGGGGTCCGCGGACCCCAGTTTGAGAACTGTGGCTCTAGGGTACTTAGAACTATAGCATAGTTAGAATGTTGGGGTAGTTAGAACTGTAGGGTAGTTATAGTTGTAGGGTAGTTAGTGCTGTAGGGTAGTTAGAACTGTAGGGTAGTTATAGTTGTAGGGTAGTTAGTGCTGTAGGGTCGTTAGAACTGTAGGGTAGTTATAGTTGTAGGGTAGTTAGTGCTGTAGGGTAGTTAGAACTGTAGGGTAGTTATAGTTGTAGGGTAGTTAGAACTGTAGGGTAGTTATAGTTGTAGAGTAGTTAGAGCTGTAGGGTAGTTAAAACTGTAGGGTAGTTATAGTTGTAGGGTAGTTAGTGCTGTAGGGTAGTTAGAACTGTAGGGTAGTTAGAACTGTAGGGTACTTAGGACTGTAGGGTACTTAGGACTGCAGGGTCGATAGAACTGTAGGGTATTTAGAGCTGTAGGGTACTTGGAACTGTAGGGTAGTTTGAACAGTAGGGCAGTTAGAACTGTGGGGTAGTTAGAAGTATAGGGTACTTAGAACTATAGGGTAGTTCCAACTCTAGGGTAGTTAGAGCTGTAGGGTACTTAGAACTATAGGGTAGTTCGAACTCTAGGGCAGTTAGAACTGTGGGGTAGGTAGAACTTTATGGTTGTTAGATCTGTAGGGTATTTAGAACTGAAGGGTATTTAGAACTGTAGGGTATTTAGAGCTCTAGGGCAGGGGTTCTCAAACTTTTTTGGCCCAGGTCCCCCTTGAAGGGGTGAAATTTTTCCATGTCCCCCCTCATCCTCGCGATACTGAAAATGATAAAAAACCACTTCAACAATGATTATTATGAAACAATGATAACCTTTTTTAATAGTGCTTTTGTGCAAACCAGCGACATTTTCAGGTATTATAATATAAATGAACACTTCAGAAACAACAATTTTAAATAATTTTAAAATAATAAACGGAACAAAAGACACACAAAACCGTGTGTGTGTGTGTGTGTGTGTGTGTGTGTGACAGACAGACAGACAGTCAGACAGACAGACAGACAGACAGACAGAGACTTAATGAGAGGGATGAGCTTGTCAAACTCAATATAACTATCAATGTACTTTCTCTTTTTAGGGTTAGGGCGTTTGTTTTTGTCATTGTCATTTTCATTGTCATTTCTTTTACCACTTCTTGAGGAACTTGGCGGACACAAAAATCGATCCATGTTCGCTGCAGGGCGGCTAAAAATAGCCTGTGACTCGCTCCGTCTCCATTTAGCCAAGTTGGCGTCAAACAGCGCTGTTACTTCCGCCCGCTCGCTACAAAATAAAACTTCCGCATTTCAAAATAAAACAGCAAAAATACAAAAAACAAAACTGTGAATAATTTCGCATACCCCCTGGACATGCGCCACGTCCCCCTAGGGGTCCGTGGACCCCAGTTTGAGAACCGTGGCTCTAGGGTACTTAGAACTATAGCGTAGTTAGAATGTTGGGGTAGTTAGAACCGTAGCGTAGTTATAGTTGTAGGGTAGTTAGTGCTGTAGGGTAGTTAGAACTGTAGGGTAGTTATAGTTGTAGGGTAGTTAGTGCTGTAGGGTAGTTAGAACTGTAGGGTAGTTATAGTTGTAGGGTAGTTAGTGCTGTAGGGTAGTTAGAACTGTAGGGTAGTTATAGTTGTAAGGTAGTTAGTGCTGTAGGGTCATTAGAACTGTAGGGTTGTTATAGTTGTAGGGTAGTTAGAGCTGTAGGGTAGTTAGAACTGTAGGGTAGTTAGAACTGTAGGGCAGTTAGAGCTATAGGGTAGTTAGAACTGTAGGGTAGTTAAAGCTGTAGGGTAGTTAGAACTTTAAGGTACTTAGAATGATGGGGTAGTTAGAACTATAGGGTAGTTAGAGCTGTAGGGTAGTTAGAGCAGGAATGTAGTTAGAAGTGTCGTGTAGTTACAGCTGTAGGGTAGTAGAACTGTAGGGTAGTTAGAACTGTAAGGTATTTAGAGGTGTAGGGTAGTTAGAGCTCTAGGGTATTTAGAGCTGTAGGGTCGTTAGAACTGTAGGCTAATTAGAACTATAGGGTAGTTAGAATGATGGGGTAGTTAGAACTATAGGGAAATTAGACCTGTAGGGTAGTTAGAGCAGTAGGGTAGTTGAACTGTAGGGTAGTTATAGTTGTAGGGTAGTTAGAGCTGTAGGGTAGTTAGAACCGTAGGGTAGTTATAGTTGTAGGGTAGTTAGTGCTGTAGGGTAGTTAGAACTGTAGGGTAGTTATAGTTGTAGGGTAGTTAGTGCTGTAGGGTAGTTATAGTTGTAGGGTAGTTAGAGCTGTAGGGAAGTTATAGTTGTAGGGTAGTTAGTGCTGTAGGGTAGTTAGAACTGTAGGGTAGTTATAGTTGTAGGGTAGTTAGTGCTGTAGGGTAGTTAGAACTCTAGGGTAGTTAGAGCTGTAGTGTAGTTAGAACTGTAGGGTAGTTAGAACTGTAAGGTAGTGAAAACTGTAGGGTAGTTAGAGCTGTAGGGTAGTTATAGTTGTAGGGTAGGTAGAGCTGTAGGGTAGTTAGAACTGTAGGGTAGTTATAGTTGTAGGGTAGGTAGAGCTGTAGGGTAGTTAGAGCTGTAGGCTTTTCAGAACTGTGGGGTCGTTAGAACTGTAGGGTAGTTATAGTTGTAGGGTAGTTAGAGCTGTATGGTAGTTAGAGCTGTAGGGTAGTTTGAACTCTAGGGTAGATAGAGCTGTAGGGTAGTTAGAGCTGTAGGCTTTTTAGAACTGTAGGGTAGTTAGAGCTGTAGGGTAGTTTGAACTCTAGGGTAGTTAGAGCTGTAGTGTAGTTAGAACTGTAGGGAAGTTAGAACTGTAAGGTCGTGAAAACTGTAGGGTAGTTAGAGCTGTAGGGTAGTTAGAACTGTACGGTAGTTATAGTTGTAGGGTAGTTAGAACTGTAGGATAGTTATAGTTTTAGGGTAGTTAGAGCTGTAGGCTTTTTAGAACTGCAGGGTAGTTAGAACTATAGGGTTGTTAGAGCTGTGGGGTAGTTAGAACTGTAGGGTAGTTAGAATGATGGGGTAGTTCAAAATGTAGGGTGGTTAGAAGTATAGGGTAGTTAGAACTGTAGGGTAGTTAGAACTGTAGGGTAGTTACAATGATGGGGTAGTTCGAAATGTATTGTAGTTATAGTTCAATTCAATTCAATTTTATTTATAAAGCCCTAAATCACAACAAAGTCGTCTCACAGGGCTTTACAAAAACACAATCAACTACAGAGATATTTGAACAGTCCCAAGCATCCCCTGTCCTTAGACCCTCCCCCTGTCCTTTGACCCTCCTTCTCGGCAAGAAAAAACTTCCAAACCCAGTGGGAAAAAGAAGTTATAGTTGTAGGGTAGTTAGAACTGTAGGGTAGTTAGAGCTGTAGTTTAGTTAAAACTGTAGGGTAATTAGTGCTGTAGGTTAGTTAGAACTGTAGGGCACTTATAACTTTAGGGTAGTTAGAACTGTAGGGTAGTTAGAACTATAGGGTAGTTAAAACTGTAGGGTAATTAGAGCTGTAGGGTAGTCAGAACTATAGGGTAGTTAAAACTGTAGAGTAGTTAGAACTGTAGGGCAGTTAGAGCTATAGGGTAGTTAGAACTGTAGGGTAGTTAAAGCTGTAGGGTAGTTAGAACTTTAGGGTAGTTAGAATGATGGGGTAGTTAGAACTATAGGGTAGTTAGAGCTGTAGGGTAGTTAGAGAAGGAATGTAGTTAGAAGTGTCATGTAGTTACCACTGTAGGGTAGTAGAACTGTAGGGTAGTTCAAGCTCAAGGGTAGTTAGAGCTGTAGGATAGTTAGAACTGTATGGTAGTTAGAACTGTAAGGTATTTAGAGGTGTAGGGTAGTTAGAGCTCTAGGGTATTTAGAGCTGTAGGGTCGTTAGAACTGTAGGCTAATTAGAACTATAGGGTAGTTAGAATGATGGGGTAGTTCGAACTATAGGGTAGTTAGAGCTGTAGGGTAGTTAGAGCAGGAATGTAGTTAGAAGTGTCATGTAGTTACCGCTGTAGGGTAGTAGAACTGTAGGGTAGTTCAAGCTCAAGGGTAGTTAGAGCTGTAGGATAGTTAGAACTGTATGGTAGTTAGAACTGTAAGGTATTTAGAGGTGTAGGGTAGTTAGAGCTCTAGGGTATTTAGAGCTGTAGGGTCGTTAGAACTGTAGGCTAATTAGAACTATAGGGTAGTTAGAATGATGGGGTAGTTAGAACTATAGGGAAATTAGACCTGTAGGGTAGTTAGAGCAGTAGGGTAGGTAGAACTGTAGGGTAGTTAGAACTGTAGGGTGGTGAGAACTGTAGGGGAATTAAAAATTTAGGGTAGTTAGAGCTGTAGGGTAGTTAGAACTGTAGGGTAGTTAGAGCTGTAGGCTTTTTAGAACTGTAGGGTAGTTAGAGCTGTAGGGTAGTTTGAACTCTAGGGTAGTTAGAGCTGTAGTGTAGTTAGAACTGTAGGGAAGTTAGAACTGTAAGGTCGTGAAAACTGTAGGGTAGTTAGAGCTGTAGGGTAGTTAGAACTGTACGGTAGTTATAGTTGTAGGGTAGTTAGAACTGTAGGATAGTTATAGTTTTAGGGTAGTTAGAGCTGTAGGCTTTTTAGAACTGCAGGGTAGTTAGAACTATAGGGTTGTTAGAGCTGTGGGGTAGTTAGAACTGTAGGGTAGTTAGAATGATGGGGTAGTTCAAAATGTAGGGTGGTTAGAAGTATAGGGTAGTTAGAACTGTAGGGTAGTTAGAACTGTAGGGTAGTTACAATGATGGGGTAGTTTGAAATGTATTGTAGTTATAGTTAAATTCAATTCAATTTTATTTATAAAGCCCTAAATCACAACAAAGTCGTCTCACAGGGCTTTACAAAAACACAATCAACTACAGAGATATTTGAACAGTCCCAAGCATCCCCTGTCCTTAGACCCTCCCCCTGTCCTTTGACCCTCCTTCTCGGCAAGAAAAAACTTCCAAACCCAGTGGGAAAAAGAAGTTATAGTTGTAGGGTAGTTAGAACTGTAGGGTAGTTAGAGCTGTAGTTTAGTTAAAACTGTAGGGTAATTAGTGCTGTAGGTTAGTTAGAACTGTAGGGCACTTATAACTTTAGGGTAGTTAGAACTGTAGGGTAGTTAGAACTATAGGGTAGTTAAAACTGTAGGGTAATTAGAGCTGTAGGGTAGTTAGAACTATAGGGTAGTTAAAACTGTAGAGTAGTTAGAACTGTAGGGCAGTTAGAGCTATAGGGTAGTTAGAACTGTAGGGTAGTTAAAGCTGTAGGGTAGTTAGAACTTTAGGGTAGTTAGAATGATGGGGTAGTTAGAACTATAGGGTAGTTAGAGCTGTAGGGTAGTTAGAGAAGGAATGTAGTTAGAAGTGTCATGTAGTTACCACTGTAGGGTAGTAGAACTGTAGGGTAGTTCAAGCTCAAGGGTAGTTAGAGCTGTAGGATAGTTAGAACTGTATGGTAGTTAGAACTGTAAGGTATTTAGAGGTGTAGGGTAGTTAGAGCTCTAGGGTATTTAGAGCTGTAGGGTCGTTAGAACTGTAGGCTAATTAGAACTATAGGGTAGTTAGAATGATGGGGTAGTTCGAACTATAGGGTAGTTAGAGCTGTAGGGTAGTTAGAGCAGGAATGTAGTTAGAAGTGTCATGTAGTTACCGCTGTAGGGTAGTAGAACTGTAGGGTAGTTCAAGCTCAAGGGTAGTTAGAGCTGTAGGATAGTTAGAACTGTATGGTAGTTAGAACTGTAAGGTATTTAGAGGTGTAGGGTAGTTAGAGCTCTAGGGTATTTAGAGCTGTAGGGTCGTTAGAACTGTAGGCTAATTAGAACTATAGGGTAGTTAGAATGATGGGGTAGTTAGAACTATAGGGAAATTAGACCTGTAGGGTAGTTAGAGCAGTAGGGTAGGTAGAACTGTAGGGTAGTTAGAACTGTAGGGTGGTGAGAACTGTAGGGGAATTAAAAATTTAGGGTAGTTAGAGCTGTAGGGTAGTTAGAACTGTAGGGTAGTTAGAACTGTGCCGACTTGGCGCTTTAGGGTAGTTAGAACTGTAGAGTAATTAGTGCTGTAGGTTAGTTAGAACTGTAGATTAGTTATAACTTTAGGGTAATTAGAACTGTAGGGCAGTTAGAACTGTAGGGTAGTTAGAACTATAGGGTAGTTAAAACTGTAGGGTATTTAGAGCTGTAGGGTAGTTAGAACTATGGGGTAGTTAGAACTGCAGGGTAATTAGAACTGTAGAGTAGTTAGAACTATAGGGCAGTTAGAGCAATAGGGTAGTTAGAACTGTATGGTAGTGAAAACTGTAGGGTAGTTAGAATGATGGGGTAGTTAGAACTATAGGGTAATTAGAGCTGTAGGGTATTTAGAGCTGTAAAGTAGTTAGAACTGTAGGGTAGTTAAAGCTCAAGGGTAGTTAGAGCTGTAGGGTACTTAGAACTGTAGGGTAGTTAGAACTTTAGGGTAGTTAGATATATAGGGTACATAGAACTATAGGGTATTTAGAATGTTGGAGCAGTTAGAACTGTAGCGTAGTAATAGTTGTAGGGTCATTAGAAATATAGGGTAGTTGTAGTTGTAGGGTAGTTAGAACACCAGGGTAGTTAGAACTGTAGGGTAATTAGAACTGTAGTTTAGGAGTAGTTAGAAGTGTTTGGATTCTGAAGTCTATGACTGTCTACTGGAGCTTTTATCCTGAAGTCTATTACTGTTTACTGGAGCTTTTATTCTGAAGTTTATTACTGTCTACTGGAACTTTTATTCCGAAGGCTATTACTGTCTACTGGAGCTTTTATTCTAAAGGCTATTACTGTCTACTGGAACTTTTATTCTGATGGCTATTACTGTCTACTGGAACTTTTCTTCTGAAGGCTATTACTGTCTACTGGAGCTTTTCTTCTGAAGTCTATTACTGTCTACTGGAACTTTTATTCTGAAGGCTATTACTGTCTACTGGAGCTTTTATTCTGAAGGCTATTACTGTCTACTTGAGCTTTTATTCTGAAGTCTATTACTGTCTACTGGAACTTTTATTCTGAAGGCTAATACTGTCTACTGGAACTTTTATTCTGAAGGCTATTACTGTCTACTGGAGCTTTTATTCTGAAGTCTATTACTGTCTACTGGAGCTTTTATTCTGATGGCTATTACTGTCTACTGGAGCTTTTATTCTGAAGTCTATTACTGTCTACTGGAGCTTTTATTCTGAAGTCTATTACTGTCTACTATAGCTTTTATTCTGACGTCTATTACTGTCTACTGGAGCTTTTATTCTAAAGTTTATTACTGTCTACTGGAGCTTTTATTCTGAAGTCTATTACTGTCTACTGGAACTTTTAATCTGATGGCTATTACTGTCTACTGGAACTTTTATTCTGAAGGCTATTACTGTCTACTGGAGCTTTTATTCTGAAGTCTATTACTGTCTACTATAGCTTTTATTCTGACGTCTATTACTGTCTACTGGAGCTTTTATTCTAAAGTTTATTACTGTCTACTGGAGCTTTTATTCTGAAGTCTATTACTGTCTACTGGAACTTTTAATCTGATGGCTATTACTGTCTACTGGAACTTTTATTCTGAAGGCTATTACTGTCTACTGGAGCTTTTATTCTGAAGTCTATTACTGTCTACTGGAGCTTTTATTCTAAAGGCTATTACTGTCTACTGGAACTTTTATTCTGATGGCTATTACTGTCTACTGGAACTTTTATTCTGAAGGCTATTACTGTCTACTGGAGCTTTTCTTCTGAAGTCTATTACTGTCTACTGGAACTTTTATTCTGAAGGCTATTACTGTCTACTGGAGCTTTTATTCTGAAGGCTATTACTGTCTACTTGAGCTTTTATTCTGAAGTCTATTACTGTCTACTGGAACTTTTATTCTGAAGGCTAATACTGTCTACTGGAACTTTTATTCTGAAGGCTATTACTGTCTACTGGAGCTTTTATTCTGAAGTCTATTACTGTCTACTGGAGCTTTTATTCTGATGGCTATTACTGTCTACTGGAGCTTTTATTCTGAAGTCTATTACTGTCTACTGGAGCTTTTATTCTGAAGTCTATTACTGTCTACTATAGCTTTTATTCTGACGTCTATTACTGTCTACTGGAGCTTTTATTCTAAAGTTTATTACTGTCTACTGGAGCTTTTATTCTGAAGTCTATTACTGTCTACTGGGGCTTTTATTCTGAAGTCCAATAATGTCTACCGGAGGTTTTATTCTGAAGGCTATTACTGTGTACCGGGGCTTTTATTCTGAAGTCTATTACTGTCTACTGGAGCTTTTATTCTGAAGTCTATTACTGTCTACTGGAGCTTTTATTCTGAGGTTTATTACTGTCTACTGGAGCTTTTATTCTGAAGGCTATTACTGTCTGCTGGAGCTTTTATGCTGAGGTTTTTGACTGTCTACTGGAGCTTTTATTCTGAAGGGTATTACTGTCTACTGGATCTTTTATTCTGAAGTCTATTACTGTGTACTGGAGCTTTTATTCTGAAGTTCATTACTGTCTACTGGAGCATTTATTCTGAAGTCTATAACTGTCTACTGGAGCCTTTATTCTGAAGTTCATTACTGTCTACTGGAGCTTTTATTCTGAAGTCTATTACTGTTTAGTGGAGCTTTTATTCTAACGTCTATTACTGTCTACTGGAGCTTTTATTCTGAAGTTTATTACTGTTTACTGGAGGTTTTATTCTGAAGTCTATTACTGTCTACCGGAGCTTTTATTCTGAAGTCTATAACTGTCTACTGGAGCGTTTATTCTGAAGTTCATTACTGTCTACTGGAGCTTTTATTCTGAAGTCTATTTCTGTCTACTGGAGCTTTTATTCTGATGGCTATTACTGTCTACTGGAACCTTTATTCTGAAGGCTATTACTGTCTACTGGAGCTTTCATTCTGAAGTCTATTACTGTCTACTGGAACTTTTATTCTGAAGTCTATTACTGTCTACTGGAACTTTTATTCTGAAGGCTATTACTGTCTACTGGAGCTTTCATTCTGAAGTCTATTACTGTCTACTGGAACTTTTATTCTGAAGGCTATTACTGTCTACTGGGGCTTTTATTCTGAAGTCTATTACTATCTACTGGTGCTTTTATTCTAAAGTCTATGACTGTCTACTGGAGATTTTATTCTGAAGGCTATTACTGTCTACTGGAGCTTTTATTCTGAAGTCTATTACTGTCTACTTTAGCTTTTATTCTGAAGTCTATTACTGTCCACTGGAGCTTTTATTCTGAAGTTCATTACTGTCTACTGGAGCTTTTATTCTGAAGTCTATTACTGTCTACTGGAGCTTTTATTCTGAAGGCTATTACTGTCTACTGAAACGTTTATTTTGAAGTATATTTCTGTCTACTGGAGCTTTTATTCTGAAGGCTATTATTGTCTACTGGAGCTTTTATTCTGAAGGCTATTACTGTCTACTGGAACTTTTATTCTGAAGTCTATTAATGTCTACTGAAACTTTTATTTTGAAGTCTATTGCTGTCTACTGGGGCTTTTTTTCTGAAGGCTATTAATGTCTACTGAAACTTTTATTTTGTAGTCTATTGCTGTCTACTGGAGCTTTTATTCTGAAGTCTATTACTGTCTACTGGAACTTTTATTCTGAAGTCTATTACTGTCTACTGGAGCTTTTATTCTGATGGCTAATACTGTCTACTGGAGCTTTTATTCTGATGGCTAATACTGTCTACTGGAGCTTTTATTCTGAAGTCTATTACTGTCTACTGGAGCTTTTATTCTGAAGGCTATTACTGTCTATTGGAACTTTTATTCTGAAGGCTATTACTGTCTACTGGAGCTTTTATTCTGAAGTCTATTACTGTCTACTATAGCTTTTATTCTGACGTCTATTACTGTCTACTGGAACTTTTATTCTGAAGGCTATTACTGTCTACTGGTGCTTTTATTCTGAAGTCTATAACTGTCTACTGGAGCGTTTATTCTGAAGTTCATTACTGTCTACTGGAGCTTTTATTCTGAAGTCTATTTCTGTCTACTGGAGCTTTTATTCTGATGGCTATTACTGTCTACTGGAACCTTTATTCTGAAGGCTATTACTGTCTACTGGAGCTTTCATTCTGAAGTCTATTACTGTCTACTGGAACTTTTATTCTGAAGTCTATTACTGTCTACTGGAACTTTTATTCTGAAGGCTATTACTGTCTACTGGAGCTTTCATTCTGAAGTCTATTACTGTCTACTGGAACTTTTATTCTGAAGGCTATTACTGTCTACTGGGGCTTTTATTCTGAAGTCTATTACTATCTACTGGTGCTTTTATTCTAAAGTCTATGACTGTCTACTGGAGATTTTATTCTGAAGGCTATTACTGTCTACTGGAGCTTTTATTCTGAAGTCTATTACTGTCTACTTTAGCTTTTATTCTGAAGTCTATTACTGTCCACTGGAGCTTTTATTCTGAAGTTCATTACTGTCTACTGGAGCTTTTATTCTGAAGTCTATTACTGTCTACTGGAGCTTTTATTCTGAAGGCTATTACTGTCTACTGAAACGTTTATTTTGAAGTATATTTCTGTCTACTGGAGCTTTTATTCTGAAGGCTATTATTGTCTACTGGAGCTTTTATTCTGAAGGCTATTACTGTCTACTGGAACTTTTATTCTGAAGTCTATTAATGTCTACTGAAACTTTTATTTTGAAGTCTATTGCTGTCTACTGGGGCTTTTTTTCTGAAGGCTATTAATGTCTACTGAAACTTTTATTTTGTAGTCTATTGCTGTCTACTGGAGCTTTTATTCTGAAGTCTATTACTGTCTACTGGAACTTTTATTCTGAAGTCTATTACTGTCTACTGGAGCTTTTATTCTGATGGCTAATACTGTCTACTGGAGCTTTTATTCTGATGGCTAATACTGTCTACTGGAGCTTTTATTCTGAAGTCTATTACTGTCTACTGGAGCTTTTATTCTGAAGGCTATTACTGTCTATTGGAACTTTTATTCTGAAGGCTATTACTGTCTACTGGAGCTTTTATTCTGAAGTCTATTACTGTCTACTATAGCTTTTATTCTGACGTCTATTACTGTCTACTGGAACTTTTATTCTGAAGGCTATTACTGTCTACTGGTGCTTTTATTCTAAAGTCTATTACTGTCTACTGGAGCTTTTATTCTGATGGCTATTACTGTCTACTGGAGCTTTTATTTTGAAGTCTATTACTGTCTACTGGAGCTTTTATTCTAAAGGCTATTACTGTCTACTGGAGCTTTTATTCTGAAGTCTATTACTGTCTACTGGAACTTTTATTCTGATGGCTATTACTGTCTACTGGAACTTTTATTCTGAAGGCTATGATTGTCTACTGGAGCTTTTATTCTGAAGTCTATTACTGTCTACTGGAACTTTTATTCTGAAGGCTATTACTGTCTACTGGTGCTTTTATTCTGAAGTCTATTACTGTCTACTGGAGCTTTTATTCTAAAGGCTATTACTGTCTACTGGAACTTTTATTCTGATAGCTATTACTGTCTACTGGAACTTTTATTCTGAAGGCTATTACTGTCTACTGGAGCTTTTCTTCTGAAGTCTATTACTGTCTACTGGAACTTTTATTCTGAAGGCTATTACTGTCTACTGGAGCTTTTATTCTGAAGGCTATTACTGTCTACTTGAGCTTTTATTCTGAAGTCTATTACTGTCTACTGGAACTTTTATTCTGAAGGCTAATACTGTCTACTGGAACTTTTATTCTGAAGGCTATTACTGTCTACTGGAGCTTTTATTCTTAAGTCTATTACTGTCTACTGGAGCTTTTATTCTGAAGTCTATTACTGTCTACTGGAGCTTTTATTCTGAAGGCTATTACTGTCTGCTGGAGCTTTTATGCTGAGGTTTATGACTGTCTACTGGAGCTTTTATTCTGAAGGGTATTACTGTCTACTGGATCTTTTATTCTGAAGTCTATTACTTTCCACTGGAGCTTTTATTCTGAAGTCTCTTAGTATCTCCTGGAGATTTTATTCTGAAGTTCATTACTGTCTACTGGAGCTTTTATTCTGAAGTTCATTACTTTCTACTGGAGCTTTTATTCTGAAGTCTATAACTGTCTACTGGAGCCTTTATTCTGAAGTTCATTACTGTCTACTGGAGCTTTTATTCTGAAGTCTATTACTGTTTAGTGGAGCTTTTATTCTGACGTCTATTACTGTCTACTGGAGCTTTTATTCTGAAGTTTATTACTGTTTACTGGAGGTTTTATTCTGAAGTCTATTACTGTCTACTGGAGCTTTTATTCTGAAGTCTATAACTGTCTACTGGAGCGCTTATTCTGAAGTTCATTACTGTCTACTGGAGCTTTTATTCTGAAGTCTATTTCTGTCTACTGGAGCTTTTATTCTGATGGCTATTACTGTCTACTGGAGCTTTTATTCTGAAGGCTATTACTGTCTACTGGAGCTTTCATTCTGAAGTCTATTACTGTCTACTGGAGATTTTATTCTGAAGGCTATTACTGTCTACTGGAGCTTTTATTCTGAAGTCTATTACTGTCTACTTTAGCTTTTATTCTGAAGTCTATTACTGTCCACTGGAGCTTTTATTCTGAAGTTCATTACTGTCTACTGGAGCTTTTATTCTGAAGTCTATTACTGTCTACTGGAGCTTTTATTCTGAAGGCTATTACTGTCTACTGAAACTTTTATTTTGAAGTATATTTCTGTCTACTGGAGCTTTTATTCTGAAGGCTATTATTGTCTACTGGAGCTTTTATTCTGAAGGCTATTACTGTCTACTGGAACTTTTATTCTGAAGTCTATTAATGTCTACTGAAACTTTTATTTTGAAGTCTATTGCTGTCTACTGGGGCTTTTTTTCTGAAAGCTATTAGTGTCCACTGGGGCTTTAATTCTTAAGTCTATTACTGTCTACTGGAACTTTTATTCTGAAGGCTATTAATGTCTACTGAAACTTTTATTTTGTAGTCTATTGCTGTCTACTGGAGCTTTTATTCTGAAGTTCATTACTGTCTACTGGAGCTTTTATTCTGAAGTCTATTACTGTCTACTGGAGCTTTTATTCTGAAGGCTATTACTGTCTACTGGTGCTTTTATTCTAAAGCCTATTACTGTCTACTGGAGCTTTTATTCTGATGGCTATTACTGTCTACTGGAACTTTTATTCTGAAGGCTATAACTGTCTACTGGAGCTTTTATTCTGAAGTCTATTACTGTCTACTGGAGCTTTTATTCTAAAGTCTATTACTGTCCACTGGCGCTTTTATTCTGAAGTTCATTACTGTCTACTGGAGGTTTTATTCTGAAGTCTATTACTGTCTACTGGAGCTTTTATTCTGAAGTCTATTACTGTCTACTGGAGCTTTTATTCTGAAGTCTATTACTGTCTACTGGAGCTTTTATTCTGAAGTTCATTACTGTCTACTGGAGCTTTTATTCTGAAGTCTATTACTGTCTACTGGAGCTTTTATTCTGACGTCTTTTACTGTCTACTGGAGCTTTTATTCTGAAGTTTATTACTGTCTACTGGAGCTTTTGTTCTGAAGTCTATTACTGTTTACCGGGGCTTTTATTCTGAAGTCCATTACTGTCTACCGGAGCTTTTATTCTGAAGGCCATTACTGTCTACTGGAGCTTTTATTCTGAAGTCTATTACTGTCTACTGGAACTTTTATTCTGAAGGCTATTACTGTCTACTGGAACTTTTATTCTGAAGGCTATTACTGTCTACTGGAGCTTTTATTCTGAAGTCTATTACTGTCTACTGGAACTTTTATTCTGAAGGCTATTACTGTCTACTGGTGCTTTTATTCTGAAGTCTATTACTGTCCACTGGCGCTTTTATTCTGAAGGCTATTACTGTCTACTGGAGCTTTGCTTCTGAAGTCTATTACTGTCTACTGGAAATTTTATTCTGAAGGCTATTACTGTCTACTGGAGCTTTTATTCTGAAGTCTATAACTTTCTACTTGAGCTTTTATTCTGAAGTCTATTACTGTCTACTGGAACCTTTATTCTGAAGGCTAATACTGTCTACTGGAACTTTTATTCTGAAGGCTATTACTGTCTACTGGAGCTTTTATTCTGAAGTCTATTACTGTCTACTGGAGCTTTTATTCTGAAGGCTATTACTGTCTACTGGAGCTTTTATTCTAAAGTTTATTACTGTCTACTGGAGCTTTTATTCTGAAGTCTATTACTGTCTACTGGGTCTTTTATTCTGAAGTCCAATAATGTCTACCGGAGGTTTTATTCTGAAGGCTATTACTGTGTACCGGGGCTTTTATTCTGAAGTCTATTACTGTCTACTGGAGCTTTTATTCTGAAGTCTATTACTGTCTACTGGATCTTTTATTCTGAGGTTTATGACTGTCTACTGGAGCTTTTATTCTGAAGGGTATTACTGTCTACTGGATCTTTTATTCTGAAGTCTATTACTTTCCACTGGAGCTTTTATTCTGAAGTCTCTTAGTATCTCTTGGAGCTTTTATTCTGAAGTTCATTACTGTCTACTGGAGCTTTTATTCTGAAGTTCATTACTGTCTACTGGAGCTTTTATTCTGAAGTCTATAACTGTCTACTGGAGCCTTTATTCTGAAGTTCATTACTGTCTACTGGAGCTTTTATTCTGAAGTCTATTACTGTTTAGTGGAGCTTTTATTCTAAAGTCTATTACTGTCTACTGGAGCTTTTATTCTAAAGTCTATTACTGTCCACTGGCGCTTTTATTCTGAAGTTCATTACTGTCTACTGGAGCTTTTATTCTGAAGTCTATTACTGTCTACTGGAGCTTTTATTCTGAAGTCTATTACTTTCCACTGGCGCTTTTATTCTGAAGTTCATTACTGTCTACTGGAGCTTTTATTCTGAAGTCTATTACTGTCTACTGGAACTTTTATTCTGAAGGCTATTACTGTCTACTGGGGCTTTTATTCTGAAGTCTATTACTGTCTACTGGAACTTTTATTCTAAAGTCTATTACTGTCTACTGGAGCTTTTATTCTGATGGCTATTACTTTCTACTGGAACTTTTATTCTGAAGGCTATAACTGTCTACTGGAGCTTTTATTCTGAAGTCTATTACTGTCTACTGGAGCTTTTATTCTGAAGTCTATTACTGTCCACTGGCGCTTTTATTCTGAAGTTCATTACTGTCTACTGGAGGTTTTATTCTGAAGTCTATTACTGTCTACTGGAGCTTTTATTCTGAAGTCTATTACTGTCTACTGGAGCTTTTATTCTGAAGTCTATAACTTTCTACTGGAGTTTTTATTCTGAAGTTCATTACTGTCTACTGGAGCTTTTATTCTGAAGTCTATTACTGTCTACTGGAGCTTTTATTCTGACGTCTTTTACTGTCTACTGGAGCTTTTATTCTGAAGTTTATTACTATCTACTGGAGCTTTTGTTCTGAAGTCTATTACTGTTTACTGGGGCTTTTATTCTGAAGTCCATTAATGTCTACCGGAGCTTTTATTCTGAAGGCCATTACTGTGTACCATGGCTTTTTTTCTGAAGTCTATTACTGTCTACTGGAACTTTTATTCTGAAGGCTATTACTGTCTACTGGAGCTTTTATTCTGGAGTCTATTACTGTCTACTGGAGCTTTTATTCTGAAGGCTATTACTGTCTACTGGAACTTTTATTCTGAAGTCTATTAATGTCTACTGAAACTTTTATTTTGAAGTCTATTGCTGTCTACTGGGGCTTTTTTTCTGAAGGCTATTACTGTCTACTGCAACTCTTATTCTGAAGGCTAATACTGTCTACTGGAGCTTTTATTCTGAAGGCTATTAATGTCTACTGAAACTTTTATTCTGAAGGCTATTAATGTCTACTGAAACTTTTATTTTGAAGTCTATTGCTGTCTACTGGAGCTTTTATTCTGATGGCTATTACTGTCTACTGGAACTCTTATTCTGAAGGCTATTAATGTCTACTGAAACTTTTATTTTGTAGTCTATTGCTGTCTACTGGAGCTTTTATTCTGAAGTTCATTACTGTCTACTGGAGCTTTTATTCTGAAGTCTATTACTGTCTACTGGAGCTTTTATTCTGAAGTCTATTACTATCTACTGGTGCTTTTATTCTAAAGTCTATTACTGTCTACTGGAATTTTTATTCTGAAGGCTATAACTGTCTACTGGAGCTTTTATTCTGAAGTCTATTACTGTCTACTGGAGCTTTTATTCTGAAGTCTATTACTGTCCACTGGCGCTTTTATTCTGAAGTTCATTACTGTCTACTGGAGCTTTTATTCTGAAGTCTATTACTGTCTACTGGAACTTTTATTCTGAAGGCTATTACTGTCTACTGGGGCTTTTATTCTGAAGTCTATTACTGTCTACTGGAACTTTTATTCTGAAGGCTATTACTGTCTACTGGTGCTTTTATTCTAAAGTCTATTACTGTCTACTGGAGCTTTTATTCTGATGGCTATTACTGTCTACTGGAACTTTTATTCTGAAGGCTATAACTGTCTACTGGAGCTTTTATTCTGAAGTCTATTACTGTCTACTGGAGCTTTTATTCTGAAGTCTATTACTGTCCACTGGCGCTTTTATTCTGAAGTTCATTACTGTCTACTGGAGGTTTTATTCTGAAGTCTATTACTGTCTACTGGAGCTTTTATTCTGAAGTCTATTACTGTCTACTGGAGCTTTTATTCTGAAGTCTATAACTTTCTACTGGAGCTTTTATTCTGAAGTTCATTACTGTCTACTGGAGCTTTTATTCTGAAGTCTATTACTGTCTACTGGAGCTTTTATTCTGACGTGTTTTACTGTCTACTGGAGCTTTTATTCTGAAGTTTATTACTATCTACTGGAGCTTTTGTTCTGAAGTCTATTACTGTTTACCGGGGCTTTTATTCTGAAGTCCATTAATGTCTACCGGAGCTTTTATTCTGAAGGCCATTACTGTGTACCAGGGCTTTTATTCTGAAGTCTATTACTGTCTACTGGAGCTTTTATTCTGAAGTCTATTACTGTCTACTGGAGCTTTTATTCTGAAGTCTATTACTGTCTACTGGAGCTTTTATTCTGATGGCTATTACTGTCTACTGGAACTTTTATTCTGAAGGCTATTACTGTCTACTGGAGCTTTTATTCTGAAGTCTATTACTGTCTACTGGAGCTTTTATTCTGATGGCTATTACTGTCTACTGGAACTCTTATTCTGAAGGCTATTACTGTCTACTGGAGCTTTTATTCTGAAGTCTATTACTGTCTACTGGGGCTTTTATTCTGAAGTCTATTACTATCTACTGGTGTTTTTATTCTAAAGTCTATTACTGTCTACTGGAGCTTTTATTCTGATGGCTATTACTGTCTACTGGAACTTTTATTCTGAAGGCTATTACTGTCTACTGGAGCTTTTATTCTGAAGTCTATTACTGTCTACTGGAGCTTTTATTCTGATGGCTATTACTGTCTACTGGAACTTTTATTCTGAAGGCTATTACTGTCTACTGGGGCTTTTTTCTGAAGGCTATTACTGTCTACTGCAACTCTTATTCTGAAGGTTAATACTGTCTACTGGAGCTTTTATTCTGAAGGCTATTAATGTCTACTGAAACTTTTATTCTGAAGGCTATTAATGTCTACTGAAACTTTTATTTTGAAGTCTATTGCTGTCTACTGGAGCTTTTATTCTGATGGCTATTACTGTCTACTGGAACTCTTATTCTGAAGGCTAATACTGTCTACTGGAGCTTTTATTCTAAAGTCTATTACTGTCTACTGGAGCTTTTATTCTGAAGTCTATTACTGTCTACTGGAACTTTTATTCTGAAGGCTATTACTGTCTACTGGAGCTTTTATTCTGAAGTCTATTACTGTCTACTGGAGCTTTTATTCTAAAGGCTATTACTGTCTACTGGAGCTTTTATTCTGAAGTCTATTACTGTCTACTGGAACTTTTATTCTGATGGCTATTACTGTCTACTGGAACTTTTATTCTGAAGGCTATTACTGTCTACTGGAGCTTTTATTCTGAAGGCTATTACTGTCTACTGGAGCTTTTATTCTGAGGTCTATTACTGTCTACTGGAGCTTTTATTCTGAAGTCTATTATGTCTACTGGAACTTTTTTTCTGAAGGCTATTACTGTCTACTTGAGCTTTTATTCTGAAGTCTATTACTGTCTACTGGAGCTTTTATTCTGAAGTCTATTATGTCTACTGGAGCTTTTATTCTGATGGCTATTACTGTGTACTGGAGCTTTTATTCTGAAGTCTATTACTGTCTACTGGAGCTTTTATTCTGAAGTCTATTACTGTCTACTATAGCTTTTATTCTGAAGTCTATTACTGTCTACTGGAGCTTTTATTCTGAGGTTTATTACTGTCTACTGGAGCTTTTATTCTGAAGGCTATTACTGTCTGCTGGATCTTTTATTCTGAAGTCTATTACTTTCCACTGGAGCTTTTATTCTGAAGTCTCTTAGTATCTCCTGGAGCTTTTATTCTGAAGTTCATTACTGTCTACTGGAGCTTTTATTCTGAAGTCTATAACTGTCTACTGGAGCCTTTATTCTGAAGTTCATTACTGTCTACTGGAGCTTTTATTCTGAAGTCTATTACTGTTTAGTGGAGCTTTTATTCTAACGTCTATTACTGTCTACTGGAGCTTTTATTCTGAATTTTATTACTGTTTACTGGAGGTTTTATTCTGAAGTCTATTACTGTCTACTGGAGCTTTTATTCTGAAGTCTATAACTGTCTACTGGAGCGTTTATTCTGAAGTTCATTACTGTCTACCGGAGCTTTTATTCTGAAATCTATTTCTGTCTACTGGAGCTTTTATTCTGATGGCTATTACTGTCTACTGGAGGTTTTATTCTGAAGTCAATTACTGTCTACTGGAGCTTTTATTCTGAAGTCGATTACTGTCTACTGGAGCTTTTATTCTGAAGTCAATTACTTTCTACTGGAGCTTTTATTCTGAAGTCGATTACTGTCTACTGGAGCTTTTATTCTGAAGGCTATTACTGTCTACTGGAACTTTTATTCTGAAGGCTATTACTGTCTACTGGTGCTTTTATTCTAAAGTCTATTACTGTCTACTGGAGCTTTTATTCTGAAGGCTATTACTGTCTACTGGAACTTTTATTCTGAAGGCTATTACTGTCTACTGGAGCTTTTATTCTAAAGGCTATTACTGTCTACTGGAGCTTTTATTCTGAAGTCTATTAATGTCTACTGGAGCTTTTATTCTGAAGTCTATTACTGTCTACTGGAACTTTTATTCTGATGGCTATTACTGTCTACTGGAACTTTTATTCTGAAGGCTATTACTGTCTACTGGAGCTTTTATTCTAAAGTCTATCACTGTCTACTGGAACTTTTATTCTGAAGGCTATTACTGTCTACTGGAGCTTTTATTCTGAAGTCTATTAATGTCTACTTGAGCTTTTATTCTGAAGTGTATTACTTTCTACTGGAACTTTTATTCTGAAGGCTAATACTGTCTACTGGAACTTTTATTCTGATGGCTATTACTGTCTACTGGAACTTTTATTCTGAAGGCTATTACTGTCTACTGGAGCTTTTATTCTAAAGTCTATCACTGTCTAGTGGAACTTTTATTCTGAAGGCTATTACTGTCTACTGGAGCTTTTATTCTGAAGTCTATTACTGTCTACTGACGCTTTTATTCTGAAGTCTATTATGTCTACTGGAACTTTTATTCTGAAGGCTATTACTGTCTACTTGAGCTTTTATTCTGAAGTCTATTACTTTCTACTGGAACTTTTATTCTGAAGGCTAATACTGTCTACTGGAACTTTTATTCTGAAGGCTATTACTGTCTACTGGAGCTTTTATTTTGAGGTTTATTACTGTCTACTGGAGCTTTTATTCTGAAGGCTATTACTGTCTGCAGAGCTTTTATTCTGAGGTTTATTACTGTCTACTGGAGCTTTTATTCTGAAGTCTATTACTGTCTAGTGGAGCTTTTATTCTGACGTCTTTTACTGTCTACTGGTGCTTTTATTCTAAAGGCTATTACTGTCTACTGGAGCTTTTATTCTGAAGGCGATTACTGTCTACTGGGGCTTTTATTCTGAAGTCCATTAATGTCTACCGGAGCTTTTATTCTGAAGGCTATTAATGTCTACTGGAGCTTTTATTTTGAAGGCTATTACTGTGTACCGGAGCTCTTATTCTGAAGTTGTTAAATATCTACTGGAGGTTATATCCTAAAGTCTATTACTGTCTACTGGAGCTTTTATTCTTAAGTCTTTTACTGTCTACTGGACCTTTTATTCTGAAGTCTATTACTGTCTACTGGAGCCTTTATTCTGAAGTCTATTACTGTCTACTGGAGCTTTTATTCTAAAGTTTATTACTGTCCACTGGAGCTTTTATTCTGAAGGCTACTACTGTCTACTGGAGCTTTTATTCTGAAGTCTATTACTGTCTACTGGAGCTTTTATTCTGAAGTCGATTACTGTCTACTGGAGCTTTTATTCTGAAGTCAATTACTGTCTACTGGAGCTTTTATTCTGAAGTCGATTACTGTCTACTGGAGCTTTTATTCTGAAGTCAATTACTGTCTACTGGAGCTTTTATTCTGAAGTCGATTACTGTCTACTGGAGCTTTTATTCTGAAGGCTACTACTGTCTACTGGAGCTTTGCACAGGTGTGTGTGGGTGTGAGGGAGACAGTTCACAGAAATGAATTCGGATCTCGTCATATAGACTGTGCTAGTTTTTGTGACATCATTTCGCCATATATAGACTGTCAGACTTTACTTTGTCATGTTTTAAACCTTGAGTTGCAAAACAACTTCCATGTTAACTTTTTAAATAAATATATTCATTATAAGTATTTGAGATCTTGTTTCACAGTGTTGAATAGAAAGGTATATTCCAAAATGACATTTTTCAGCTGCTTTTGAGCTCCATCTTCAAATCAAACCCGAATGTTTACCTCTGTAGAGACTGGAACTAGAAACAAATGCCTTTGGCAGATCCAAAACTATGGAAATAGACAGAAAAAACATACAATTACATCAACTCTGTCCAATTCTATGAGTAACTAATTTTCACGCAACACGATTGGTGGCCATCTTGAAAAAGACAAAATCTTAGGTGACCCAAAATCCATATTTGCACACTATCTATCACTCTACAATTGTGCCAATTTTGGTGCTTTTATCACAAAATGCACAATAGGTTAGCTCTGCGGCCCCGCTAGTTGTGGAAAAATGAAGACAATCATGATTTGAGACTAAATACATAATAAAATATGTACATTTGGCCAAAATAAATAGATAAATGTACTTCACGTATGTAAAACACTTTTCAGTAGTGTTGAATATTATTCCAACTATTCCCCAAAGTAGGAATAACATTATTTTTCCTTCTCATGAAATGATAGAATGTTAGAATGTGATTTATTTTTGACAGAAAGTGAATAAATCCTCAAACAATCATTGATTCATTATAAACTTATTTACTTATGTGTAGAAATAACAACAAAATGAGAAATGATCCTGAAAAAACACTACTATAGTCAACAGTGTAATATGTGTTTACATGTGTATAGTATAAAGTTATGAGTATTATTGTTATTATTAGTAGTACTAGTTTGAAGAACAGATATCAGTGATATAAAAACTTACTGGGTAGATGTTCATCCTCTTTTGAGTCCATATCCACAGCTGTTGTCAGTCAGATGTTGAACTTTCAGCTGATCCTCCGTCGTGTCTCTACTGTTGTTTACATGCGAGCACGGCTTGCATGACCCTTGACCTTGGAATTCGACAAACCCTAACCCAGACTGAGGCTGGTTCTGTCCCTGTCCTCCCCTCTATCTTTGTTACAGACCGTCACCTGTCAGCTTTTATTTACTCTTTGTCGACCTCTTGTGGCTCATTTGCATAATGTCTCCCCTGTGCCCTTGATTTTAGTTGACCTTTGTGTTAATTGTTTTCCACCTGGCCCTGAGTGGAACAGGTGCAATTCATTGTGCACTCCACCTATTTAAGACCTGTTCGTCCCCTGCTCTATGTTAGATTGTCTGATTGTCACAGTGAGGACTCGTCAGCTCTGAACTCCTGGTAGATTGCCCTGATTTGCCTGCCTAGCTTCTTGTGCTTGTATTGCTACTTTGGTTTTTTCTTGTGTTGCCCTTCTGGTCGAAGATTGTTATGCAGTTTTTTTGTCTTGTAACTTCTGAGCGTTTTTGCCTTTTTGATGACAGTTTTTTGTGTCTTATACTTTTTGGACTGCCTCTGTGTTCCCCTTCAGTTTTAATCTTATTTTTTCCAGTTGTTAAAATGTCCATCTTCTTTTCCCCAATGATAACATTTTAGTAACGTGAGTTTTTCTTTTTTCTTTTCCTATACTTGACCCCATTAATAGAGACTGAAATGCTAAAAAGTCATTGGACAGTTTAAACCATCGACTAAAAGAGTGAATAGAACTGACCGTCTGCCACACTCACTAAAAACATCAAACACCGTTTCTCTGAGACGACAGAGCGGTCTGACGCAGCGGCCTCGACGTGTTTGAGGCGAAGGCTCCATGTAATATTCTCCACTGGAGGTCAGCTGTCCTCTTCTTTAGGGGAGGTTTGTACAAAGTGGTCTCCTCCCAGTTTGCTGGTCCACACAGTGGTCTCCTCTGTCACACAGTCGGTCTTTGTTGATGGGCTTGAGACAGCTCCTGTACAGTTCTTTCGTTTCCATATTTTGGAAGTCGATGTTCTTCAAACTCTCGAGGAGAGTTCCGCCACTGTCTCCAAGGTCAGGATAGATGTTCAGTTCTGGGAATGGTTCTCCTCAGTTGTGTTCAGTCCCTCTGAAGTCCATGAGGAGACCCCACTCTCTCTCCTCGAGAGTCTGTGTCTCCACAGCTGTAGGATCTTCTGGCACATCCTGGTGGACCGGACCCCCAGCAGAGAACCCACAGCCTGGGCATCTGACAGTTCCGGCGCAACGTCCACCAGCGGTCGACACAGCTGCGTCCCTGTGTGGAGCAGCGCCGCCATCAGCCCAGTCTGGCTCAAAGTACCAATGGCTCCTTTAACAACCAGAACAGAGAGTCGGAGCTTTGGTTTGAACTGCTTTTAAAATGGGTCCAGGACTTAATTTTTAGGATATAAAAGAGGAACCTCATTTGTGATGGGGCATCATTAGTGCGCCGTCACCTCCTGCCTGTGTGTATTTTTGTTTTTCTCCTTATACATACGTCGCAGGTGTGAAGCGCAACTCTCTCGCACTGTGCGCAACGCTCCCGCACGGTTTAAACCAGGCTTCATATGCAGACATTTCCCGGTGATGGACACACACACACACACACTCTTCCGCTACATAATTCATGCACCTCAACAGGACACATGACCACGGACTGAACCACTACTGACAGTAAATGGAAATACATTGTGATGGTTTTGTGTTATGTTAAATGTATGGAGTGTAATTTGTGTCTTTGTTTATAGGATTTAATGTGATTTCATTTTGGGTTATGTTATAATACTGTAGATTGGGGGTTAATTGAATGAAGTAGTGAATGGTATGATTGTGGGTGGAGCATAGGAATATAAAAAGGTTGTTTTTCAGTTAGTGTTGGAAATAGACATAGTGTTAGAAGAGTCAGTGTTTGAGTTTGATTGTGTGGTTAAAAATCTGTGTAGAGTTTGAGAATGTGTTTGGATTTAAATAGCGTGGTTGAAGTTGGTGTGTTGAATGGAAGAACTTTATTTTTGTGATTGAGATAATCTGTAAATATTTTTTTTTTCCTGGGGTTATCTTTAGTAATTTTTGCACTGTAAATATTGTTCATCACTGCTGGTTTTGGACTTGGTGAAATAAATCTGAAAATCACTGAAGTCTCGTCGTATGAGCCATCATTTCCCTGGTTGAAAATGAACCCATGACATCATTAAAATGTATTAATTTGGATTTCATTAAAAGCAGGGCTGTGTCCACCCCCAGGGTACTCACACGTCTGAAGATGCAGCCACACAAGATCTGCAGGCCCTGTTAAAAACTTCTGTAAAAACTGCTGTTCTGCTGGCCAGGTGGATAAGGCCCTGGCCCCCTCCTCTTTTGATTAAAAACAACACCCCCTGTGGCACCGAATGCTGCCCCCCCCCCCAGAAAAAGTCTACAATCATTGCTTGGACTTTTGCTAGCAAACCAGCTGGAAGGGGGGCATAGTAGCGAGGCGGTGCCACAGGAGGGACGCAACTAAATTGTTGAGCACTTGAACTCTACCTCAATATGACATCTGAGGGAGGAGCCATTTATTCAATTTGTGTTCTACTTTTTTGGTGACGTCTTCCCAGTTCTTTTTGTTAATCTTCCCCAGGAATACTCCCAGGTACTTTAGGCTTGTTAGAACTGGCATCGTTAGAACTGTAGGTTGTAGATTTACCTCTGCCAAGGAGGTATTAAATTCAAGTGTCTGTCTGTCAGCAGCATGACACAAAAAGCTCTGAACGGATTTGGATCAAATGTTCAGAATGTTGTTAGTGTCACAAGGAACAAATGATTAAATGATGTTGATGCCGTCTGCTGAACAACACAACTGTAAGGTCGTGTTTCTGTGCAGTTACTGTCTTTTTATTTTGTAGGACAGTGAACATCTCAGTCGACCTCCACTCGTCCTCCGGTCACAGTTATCGTCTCCAGATGGGTTCACCCGGGAGTCGTCCATCACGTCCACGCTACCTGGGAATCCACAGGGTTCGCCGCGGACATCTGGGAACCATCATTTATCTCAGCGTGGATGCCGACGAGTCGGAAACGAGCCGGAAACGGTCTCCACTCGCCCGGAGATAAGGCCTGGAAGCCTGTTATCGTCTGCAGGAGTCAAACCCTAACCCCAAACCTAACCCTTCTACAGTTGTGGGCGATGAAGAGGGTTGGGGTCCAACAGAAAGTCTGGCTGTTAATCCCCTCACCTCACACTTTATACACTGTACATGACTGGAGATAAAAATGGAGGATGTCCGAAAGTGGAGACAGCATAGGTCAAGTACTGTGTAACCATCTTCTTCATGTTCTTTTTAATCTTCGTTGTTTGTTTTCATCTTTCTCTTCCTCTTCTCTGAGCTCAGATCTTGTCCGGCAGGTTCTGGGACATCCACATCCTACAGTCCTCTGAGCTGTCCTTCAGGTGACTGGTCTTCCTTGTCTTCAGGTTGGTTTAATGGTTCAGTAATATATACATCTCTGCTTTTAACGTGTCCCAGGCTGTACGTAAAAGCTCAGAACAGGGGACTGTGAGGAGCAGGACGTCCAGTTGTGATATACAAATATCCTATTTTCTGCACTATAAGACACGTTAAGCAAAGTCCAAATTCTGAAATAAAAAGTCAAATTTCTCTCTCCTTCAGTGTCAGGATGGTCAAACATTCAGCCCATCTCCTGTGAGGAGCAGGATGTCCCACCAGGACATCCCAAACATTCAGTCCTTCTACATAATTCACAGCAGTTCTTTCCAGACACATGTTTAAATGAAGCTCTGGAGACTTTTTCACTGTCGTCTCCTTTACATTATGCATCGCTGTGAAAGCTACTGGTCCACTTCTGACAGGATTAGGGATGACGAGAGAGGGCGAGCGAGGGCAAGGGAGGACAAAGGGGGGAGTGTCAAGTGAGGACTCTGGTAATTGTGTCATTCAGTGTCATCACAAAAAGTTGTGATGGCGGCAGAGGAGGCAGAATGCATGTGTCATTTGTTCATTTTTTCAAAGTAAAACCAAAAATAAAACAATGAAACTCATCATCATGTTTCCAAAACCAAAATGAAACAAGAGATAATGATGAGATTATTATTGTTATTCATATTATCAGATAAAAAGTCTAATTTTGTCTGACAGGTGAGTGCGTCTATGTTTATTATGGCGACGGTACTGACCCCCCCCATCGTTCGCGGTTTTCTCAAGATAAAACAATAAGACAATGAAAGAACTAATTTCTTCATTATTTGTTTCCAATACCAAAATGAAAAAAAAGATAACCATGCACTTTTTCACTTTTCTTTTTTGTGTTTAAATTAATAATAGAAAAAACCCTGACGTCACTCAGACAAAAGGTGGACATCTTTTTTTTTTTTTTTCTGTGAGTTTTACGACAAATGTTCAAGAAATGAATAAGAACTGTCACATGACTAGGAAATAAATGTGTCTGTCTTCTCTGATTGGATATCAGTCATTCCAGGGCGTGGTCACAGCTGTTCATGTGTTTGGTTTCGGTGGAAAGGTTGGTACTTCCTGTTGGACAGGTTGTGACTTCCTGTCAGACGTGTTCCAGACGCAGCAGTAAAAGCTGCTGCTCTGACCTTTGACCTCAACACTCAGACTTTTACTAGCACTCATGTTCACTAAAACAGCTCAGCAACATGGAAACTTTAAATTTAAGGCTGAAGATCAACAGTTAAGAGCCACCGGCGAACACCAGCAAACGGCGCCAATATGTGACTCCTGAGCCCATGAACTCATTCTAACCAGTGACATCACCAAGAAAATGTCTACCGAGTGTGAAATGGAGGCTGACTGTGTGGACTCGTAAAATGTTTGAGCTTTTAAATCCAATTGACCGCGTTTCCCACTGAGGCGTTTACCTTTGATGATCAGAAAATACACTGGTGTTGCTCTGCCCTGTTCAGGTGTTCCCTCTGACATGTTCAGGTGCTTGATTCACTTCCTATTTTTGGGAGTGGTGGGACACCTGGAGCGGCTGTGTTTCAGTTGGTAGAGTGGGTCGTCCAATGACTGCAGTGTCGGCGGTTCGCATACCGTGTGTTTTGTCAAAATGGGCATCCTGTCAGAGTGGATTCTCAGGCTCTTCTGAGCATGCACAGAACCACCCAGTGTTTTCACAGTGAAATCCTGTCAGTTCACTCATCCTCAGACAGATGTGTAAGTAACTTGGACAATGAACGTCAGTAATACTTTAAAGTATATTTATTTTATTGTTCCTTTGACCAGTAAACATATAATCAATCACATGTGTACGATAGATTGAAAATTAACGTTAGTTTGTTTTAAGTCAGTTGTTATGATATGAACGTTATACACATGAGTTGTCTTTGAAAACGATGGAGTTTTCATAGATAACTGGCACTTCTGTGAGCTGTCACAAACCCAGCATGTAGTAAGTAATAGAAAAACTGTAACTATCCCCTGTGTAGTTAATAATAAACCATGTGTAGTTAATAATAAACCATGTGTAGTTAATAATAAACCTAATATTATTAAACCTATAGGAGTGAGATCAAATAATTTAATAAAAATAGTTCTCGGTAATAATCATATTAAAAGAACACCTAACAATTATATCCAATGTGGACTGATCAATATTAGGTCAATTTCTCCCAAATCTCTCTGAATCAATGATCTAATCAGTGATCAATAGATTGATATTTTAGCTGTGACTCAAACCTGGCTTCAGCAGGATGAATATGTCCCATTAAATTAATCCAGGTGAACTATCACACAGCCAGAACCAGTGGTGGTGGTGGAGGAGTGGCAGTAATATCTCACTCCAGTTTAGGTCTTAGCCCTAAAATTAATCCTAAAATGAATCCCACTTACCACTCCTTTGAAAGTCTAGTTTTATCCATTACTTTCCCCAACTGCAGAAACCAAAAACCAGTCCTTTTTGTCCTAGTTTATGTCCCTCCTGGTCCTTATTCACAGTTTGGATCTCATCAGTCTCTGACTTTCTATCCAGTGTAGTGTTGAACTGGGATAGGATTATAATAGTTGGTGATTTGAACATACATGTTGACAACACTGACTCTCTTAGTAATGCATTTAGTGACCTACTAAACAGATTAGGCTTTATCCAAAATGTTCATAAACCAACCCACATTCACAGACACACCCTCCATCTGATCTGAACATTTGCTGTTGAAATGAGTGACCTGGTTGTTTTTACCCATAATCCCATACTCTCAGATCACTTTTTAATGAGCTTTCAGTTTATGCTTGAGGATATTTCCACCTCAGTGATTAAAACACAAATGAAAAGGATACTATGTTACCGTGCTGTCTCAAAATACAAAGAGTTAATCCAGTCACTATTTGTGTCTATGTCATGTGATTATGTAAAGGACACATTTAGTCCCAGTATAAGTGATGAGTTAGTCGATAGTACCATGCTCACACTACAAAATACTTAAGACACAGTCCCCTCCTTAAGTTAAAAACTACCAAGATTAGATGAACCTCCCCATGGTACAACGCTGACACTCGCTCCATTAAACAAACAACACGTAAATTAGAGAGGCAATGGCGCTGATCCAATTCAGAAGATTCTCTCAATGCCTGGAAAAATAGCTTAATAAAGTATAATCAAGCTTTGCGTAGAGCCAAAACTAGATATTACTCATCCATAATAGAAGAAAACAAGAATAACCCTAGATTCCTGTTCAGTACTGTAGCCAGACTGACATACAGACACACCTCCGTGGAACCAGTTATTCCATCCACGCTCCATTCTGATGATTTCCTGCAGTTCTTTAACAATAAAATATCAACTATTAGAGAGAAAATAGACACATTTCTCCCAAATATTATATCAGAAAAAGCAGCGCTTTCAAACCTAGGCCTTTTAATAAATCCCTCTGTAACACTAAAACATTTCACCACTGTAGACCAAACTGATGTCATATCTATTATCATGTCTTCCAAATCAGCCACCTGCCTCTTAGATCCAATTACAACTAAACTCTTTAAAGAGATTCTGCCCCTAATTATTAGCACTGTCCTAAATATAATTAACACTTCATTAATTACTGGATATGTGCCGCAGTCATTTAAATACGCTGTTATTAAACCAATTCTGAAAAAACCTACCCTAGATCCTGACATTCTAGACAATTCTAGGTCTATATCTAATCTGCCCTTCCTCTGAAAAGTTCTAGAAAGAGTAATAGTTAAACAGCTGTGTCAGCACCTGCAGGATAATAGTTTATTTGAACAGTTTCAGTCTGGCTTTCGTGCCCATCATAGCACTGAAACAGCGTTAGTTAAAGTTACTAATGACTTATTATTAGCCGCTGACATCGGATTAATATAGGTCCTGGTGTTATTAGACCTTAGTGCAGCCTTTGACACCATTGACCACAGTATCTTAGTGCACAGATTAGAATGTGATATAGGTATTAGAGGAGCAGCCCTCTGCTGCTTTAAATCATATTTATCTAATCCATAACAATTTGTTAACGTTAATCAACAATCATCGCAGTCCTCCAGAGTTAATTATGGCGTTCCTCAAGGGTCAGTCCTTGGGCCTATTTTGTTTACACTATATATGCTCCCTTTAGGTAACATCAATAGAAATCATGGCATTAATTTTCATTGTTATACAGATGACACACAGCTATATTTATCGATTAAACCTGATCAGACCAGACAAATAGATAAACTAAGTACATGTGTCCAAGACATAAAAACTTGGATCAGTGACAATTATCTTTTATTGAACCCTGAAAAAACTGAAGTCGTTATTATAGGTCCTAAAAATGCCACAGACTCCCTAACTGACCAGATAGTTACTCTGGACAACTTAAGTGGAACACCCAGTGACACAGTTAACCCTTGTGCGGTCCTTCGTAAAAGGCACACTGGCTGTGTCCTACAATTGGGTCTTAAAAACCCAGATTCCAAAGTTCAGTTCCATAGACTCATCACCCCACCCCCCAAGGATATATTACTGTTTTCAGTAGTAAGCAATGGCATCCTACAGTACGTATAAAAAGGTACATTTGTGAGCCACCGGGTCTCTTTGACCCGAAGGACCGCACAAGGGTTAAACATTTAGGAGTTTTATTTGATCCATCACTGTCATTCAAAGGGTCAGGGGTCAGAGGTCAGGGCACATTAACCAAACATGTAGAACAGCCTTCTTTCACCTGCGCAACATTAGTCAAAATTAGGAATATTCTGTCTAAAACAATTGCAGAAAAATTAATTCATGCATTTGTTACATCACGATTAGATTATTGTAACTCCTGAACCCTGACCCCTAACCCTATCACCCCTGTGCTCCAAACCCTTCACTGGCTACCAGTTGAGTTTAGAATTAAATTTAAAATCCTCCTTCTTACATATAAAACAATTAATGGTATGGGTTAGGGGTCAGGGGTCAGGGGTCAGGGGTTAATGGTATGGGCCCCTCTTATCTTAAAGATGATCTGGTTCTGTACCAGCCCAGTAGAACCCTTCATTCTCAGAATGCAGGTTTATTGAAAGTTCCTAGGGTTTCTAAAAGTACAGTAGGAGCTAGAGCCTTTAGTTACCATGGTTACTGTCTTATGGAGCTAGAACCTTTAGTTACCATGGTCACTGTCTTATGGAGCTAGAGCCTTTAGTTACCATGGTTACTGTCTGATGGAGCTAGAGACTTTAGTTACCATGGTTACTGTCTTATGGAGCTAGAGCCTTTAGTTACCATGGTTACTGTCTGATGGAGCGAGAGCCTTTAGTTACCATGGTTACTGTCTGATGGAGCTAGAGCCTTTAGTTACCATGGTTACTGTCTTATGGAGCGAGAGCCTTTAGTTACCATGGTTACTGTCTGATGGAGCTAGAGCCTTTAGTTACCATGGTTACTGTCTGATGGAGCTAGAACCTTTAGTTACCATGGTTACTGTCTGATGGAGCTAGAGCCTTTAGTTACCATGGTTACTGTCTTATGGAGCTAGAGCCTTTAGTTACCATGGTTACTGTCTGATGGAGCTAGAGCCTTTAGTTACCATGGTTACTGTCTTATGGAATCATCTTCCCTTTAATATTAAAGACGCAGAAACAGTCTCTACATTTAAAATTAGGCTTAAAACATTCCTGTTTGAGAAAGCCTATGGTCAGGTTAGTTAAAAATTATGTGACTCATATATCATGTATACATGATGTATGAGTCACAGTTCAGTCTAGGCTGCCCTAGGAGTTAGAATGCTGGGGGAAGTACAGACACTGAGTTCTTTCTTCTCTTTCTCTCTCTCACACCTGTTTCTGTCATTTTTATAACCTATCTTTCATACCAAGTCTGTTCATGACTAGTCACCTGGTGTCCCCTTTCGCCCCTCCCCCCCTGGGGGAGTGGTGGCTCTCCTGACAGTGTCTGCACGGGAGTCATGGACGACAGGATCTGCAGTATCTCACCTGTGCCGACCTGTGACCCCAGACCCCCGCCCCTGCCTGTCTGGACCAGCCCCCCCTCCTTCATTTATAAATGGACGTTCATCTATAGTCTGTCCGTCCATGGGAGTGGATCTGTCCTTCAATGTGGTTCTCCTCAAGATTTCTTCTTTTTCCCACTGGGTTTGGAAGTTTTTTCTGCTGAGAAGGAGGGTCTAAGGACAGGGGGAGGGTCTAAGGACAGAGGGAGGGTCTAAGGACAGAGGATGCTTGGGACTTTTCATATATCTCTGTAGTTGATTTTGCTTTTGTAAAGCCCTGTGAGACGACTTTGTTGTGTTTTAGGGCTTTATAAATAAAATTGAATTGAATTGTGCACAAAAGCCAGACTGAAACTGTTAAAATAAATTATTATCCTGCAGGTTCTGACACAGCTCTTTAACTATTACTCTTTCTACAACTTTTCAGAGGAAGGGCAGATTAGATATAGACCTAGAATTATCTAGAATGTCAGGATCTAAGGTAGGTTTTTTCAGAATTGGTTTAATAACAGCATATTTAAATGACTGCGGCACATATCCAGTAATTAATGAAATTATTATGTTCCAGCAGTGTTTTTTATGAGTCCTAATTTATTTAATTGTGGACAATTATTGACTGTTATTTTTTTGTGTGCAATAGCCTGCACATAAGTTTCTTTTCAGGTCGCTGATTGGCTTCCGCCGTAAGCGACTATATAAACTGGACCTGCGGGTCTAGAGGAAGAACGCCTTTCCTGAGAGTGCCTCACTTCCACCTGGGACGCTGGTTATGGAGCGCGAACACCTGCGCGCACTCGGGCGAAGTTGTTTTCGGCTGCGAGATGCCGGTTGGCCGATGACCTTCTGCTTCTTAGTGTTTTTTCCGTATTATTTGGCCCGGTGAGTTTGGACGTCCTGTTGTCGTTTAATTGAATTTAAAGGGTTTAGTTTGCGGGCTGTGTTCATAGGACAGGGGTAGCGGTAGGTGAGCAGGTTCTACGGCCCTGTATAGAGTTGGTTTGCTCCATCTACCGTCTTTTTGTTTATTTGGCCAACTCACCTGGGTCCGACTTTCTTTTGTACTTTTGGGAATTGTTTTTTTTTGGGCACAGGAACGTGGGGTTTTACCTTAAATACCTTTTCTTAATAAAATTGTGTGGCCAAGTTTAACCTTTTGTCTCCTGTGCTCTCTCTCAAATATGTTGCAACCTCCGGGTCATAACAGAAGTTTTAATTATATTTAGGACAGTGTTAATAATTAGGGGCAGAATCTGTTTAAAGAGTTTAGTTGTAATTGGATCTAAGAGGCAGGTGGCTGATTTGGAAGACATGATAATAGATATGACATCAGTTTGGTCTACAGTGGTGAAATGATTTAGTGTTACAGAGGGATTTATAAAAAGGCCTAGGTTTGAAACCACTGCTTTTTCTGATCTAATGTTTGGGAGAAATGTGTCTATTTTGTCTCTAATAGTTGATATTTTATTGTTAAAGAACTGCAGGAAATCATCAGAATGGAGCGTGGATGGAATAACTGGTTCCACGGAGGTGTGGCTGTTTGTCAGTCTGGCTACAGTACTGAACAGGAATCTAGGATTATTCTTGTTTTCTTCTATTATGGATGAGTAATATCTAGTTTTGGCTGTACACAAAGCTTGATTATACTTTAGTCACATATTTTTACAGCCATTGAAAGAATGTTGTGAATTGGATCGGCGCCATTGTCTCTAATTTTGGTGTTGTTTGTTTAATGGAGTGAGTGTCAGCGTTGTACCATGGGGAGGTTCATCTAATCTTAGTAGTTTTTAACTGAAGGAGGCAACTGTATCTAAAGTAGTTTGTAGTGTGAGCATGGTACTATCAACTAACTCATCACTTATACTGGAACAAAATGCCAAAATGATCAGATAATTAGTAATAATAATTTTTTAGTTAAAGTGATTCTTCAATATTGAACTGTTGGAGTCACCCTCATCAGCCTCATCCTCTTCATGCAGTTCCATGTTATTGATAATAAATTATATAATTTTAGTAATAATCATTGTTAAGTCTATAATAATAATATTAGTAATAATAATAATTATTATTATTTTTGTGTTCACAGTAAAAATCTTCCTCTTTTCGTACAAACTCAAACATTTACGTTGTTTAAACAGGTTAATTTTCCCACCGTAAATGTGTTACTCCACAAACATTCTTTTTTGTTTTTTTTTGTGTGACGGACGGCATTAGCGTTAATATTCTGAAAACGACTGCTGCTGCGGTGGCGCGTGGGCGGACGAAGGAACGTATGTGAAGTCGTCACAGTCGACTTCCTCCGTCGGCGTGTGATGTCTTCACCTTCTGATCCCAGACCATAACCTCCATCTACTCCCAGAATGCACCTGGCTTAACGTCGCCGTGCGCCGCTGAGTGTCAGATGAAGCCGAGCACTTACGTAAAAAGAGCTGCAAAGTCTTCAGAGACTGAAGAAGAAGGAGGAGGAGGAAGAGGAGAGTGGGACTCCAGGGAAGGATGATGCACAAAGTAAAGAGAAAAGAAGAAACAGTGATGACAGCGAAGGCATCAAAACCTTTGACATGTGACACACGTCCTCCATCACCTTTGTTCATCTGAAGTGTGAAGAAGAGGAAGAGGAAGCAGGAGATAATGAGGAAGAGCAGAGGAGGAAGAGGAAGGTGACAGAAAATAATGAGGACGAAAATAATCTGATTACACCAGCAGTGCCGGACCAACACCTGCAGCCCAGGGGCTAAAACAGGCCCCTCTCACCCCCATCAGCCCACAGTAGCACCCATCTGAAGACACTAGGGATGTGACTTTTGGTCCAAAAAACTAGAAACTCTTCATATATCATTTGAAAATTGAAAGTGTTTCCACATGACTGAGGGGTCAGCAGTTTGTGTCCTGGCTCTGGCTGTCCACATGTCCAAGTGTCTTGGACAAAGACCCTGAACCCTGACTTGGTCTCCCTGTAGGACGGAAAGAACCTTAGAAACCTACTGGTGTATGAGTGTGTGTGAATGGGTGAATGTGAGGTTAATGTAAAGTGCGTGAATGGGTGAACGTGAGGTTAATGTAAAGTGTGTGAATGGGTTAATGTAAAGTGCGTGAATGGGTTAATGTGAGGGAAATATAAAGTGCGTGAATGGCTGAATGTGAGGTTAATGTAAAGTGTGTGAATGGGTGAATGTGAGGTTAATGTAAAGGGTGTGAATGTGAGGTTAATGTAAACGGTGTGAATGTGAGGCTAATGTAAAGTGCGTGAATGGGTGAATGTGAGGGAAATGTAAAGTGCGTGAATGGGTGAATGTGAGGTTAATGTAAAGTGCGTGAATGGGTGAATGTGAGGGAAATATAAAGTGCGTGAATGGCTGAATGTGAGGTTAATGTACAGTGTGTGAATGTGTGAATGTGAGGTAAATGTAACGTGTAAATGGGTGAATGTGAGGATAATGTAAAGGGTGTGAATGTGAGGGAAATGTAAAGTGTGTGAATGGGTGAATGTGAGGCTAATATAAGTGTGCAAATGGGTGAATGTGAGGGAAATGTAAAGTGCGTGAATGGGTGAATGTGAGGTTAATGTAAAGTGCGTGAATGGATGTATGTGAGGCTAATGTAAAGTGCGTGAATGGGTGAATGTGAGGGAAATGTAAAGTGTGTGAATGGGTGAATGTGAGGGAAATGTAAAGTGCGTGAATGTGAAGTTAATGTGAATGTGAGGGAAATGTAAAGTGTGTGAATGTGAGGGAAATGTAAAGTGCGTGAATGGGTGAATGTGAGCCTAATGTAAAGTGTGTGAATGGGTGAATGTGAGGGAAATGTAAAGTGCGTGAATGGGTGAATGTGAGGTTAATGTAAAGTGCGTGGATGGGTGAATGTGAGGGAAATATAAAGTGCGTGAATGGCTGAATGTGAGGTTAATGTACAGTGTGTGAATGTGTGAATGTGAGGTAAATGTAACGTGTAAATGGGTGAATGTGAGGTTAATGTAAAGGGTGTGAATGTGAGGGAAATGTAAAGTGTGTGAATGGGTAAATGTGAGGCTAATATAAGTGTGCAAATGGGTGAATGTGAGGGAAATGTAAAGTGCGTGAATGGGTGAATGTGAGGCTAATGTAAAGTGTGTGAATGGGTGAACATGAGGTAAATGTAACATGTGTAAATGGGTGAATGTGAGGTTAATGTAAAGGGTGTGAATGTGAGGGAAATGTAAAGTGTGTGAATGGGTGAATGTGAAGTTAATGTGAATGTGAGGGAAATGTAAAGTGCGTGAATGGTTGAATGTGAGGCTAATGTAAAGTGTTTGAATGGGTGAATGTGAGGGAAATGTAAAGTGCGTGAATGGGTGAATTTGAGGCTAATGTAAAGTGCGTAAATGGGTGAATGTGAGGCTAATGTAAAGTGTGTGAATGGGTGAATGTGAGGGAAATGTAAAGTGCGTGAATGGGTGAATGTGAGGCTAATGTAAAGTGTGTGAATGGGTGAATGTGAGGCTAATGTAAAGTGTGTGTGAATGGGTAAATGTGAGGGAAATGTAAAGTGTATGAATGGGTGAATGTGAGGCTAATGTAAAGTGCGTGAATGGGTGAATGTGAGGGTAATGTAAAGTGTGTGAATGGGTGAATGTGAGGCTAATGTAAAGTGTGTGAATGGGTGAATGTGAGGCTAATGTAAAGTGTGTGAATGGGTGAATGTGAGGCTAATGTAAAGTGTGTGAATGGGTGAATGTGAGGCTAATGTAAAGTGCGTGAATGGGTTAATGTGAGGGAAATATAAAGTGCGTGATTGGGTGAATGTGTGGGAAATGTAAATCACTTTGAACACCATGAAGGTGGAACAGAACTATAGAAGTTATAATCATTTCTAATTCAACAGTTGGATTCTTCATATATTATAATCATTGTTTACATGTGTAAATGTAAACATTTATAATCCTTATAGAATGTTCTGTAGTTGTTGAATGGAAAAGCATTTGATGAACTGTGACACGACTAATGTATTTACTGTTGTTTTACCAAAGATGCTCAATTTATTTTCTTGCCAACGTTGTAAAATATTGCTGATCAGTGGAAGTGTTTATTTTTCTACTTCACTGTCAAACATCCTGGAAACATCAGGAAGTGAATAAACACTGACTGGAAGAAAAACAAAAACCTGATTCATTAACGATACGTCACAGGAAACGCTCCGACAAAACCCAAAAAATCCACTCTCTGAGGAGGTGCAGTCAGATCACATGACTCCTTCGGTCGGACTCCTTTTTATTTTATTTTTGTTCATTTTCACTTATTTATATATTTTTTTAAAAGTTGTTTTAATTTATTTTAATCATTATATTTATTTATTTAGTTATACAATAATGTACATTTTATGTATTTGTTATTATTCTCATTTATTTATTTATTTTTATTTTATTTTTTAAGTCATTACCAGTAAATACCAGGTCAATACCTGTCGATACAAGCCCATACCAAGTTGATACTAGGTTGATACCAAGTTGATATCAGGTCGATACCAGTCAATAAAAGTCAATAGTAGTCAATACTATTGCCTATTGATTATTTGTTTACACTATATATGCTCCCTTTAGGTAACATCATTAGAAATCATGGTATTAATTTTCATTGTTATGCAGATGACACACATGAATATTTATCGATTAAACCTGATCAGTCCAGGCAAATAGATAAACTAAGTACATGTGTCCAAGACATAAAGACTTGGATGAGTGACAATTATCTTTTATTGAACCCTGAAAAAACTGAAGTTGTTATAATTGGTCCTAAAAATGCGAGAGACTCCCTACCTGACCACATAGTTACTCTGGACAGCTTAAGTGTAACACCCAGTGCCACAGTTAAAAATTTAGGAGTTTTATTTGATCCAGATCTTTCATTCAAAATGCACATTAACCAAACTTGCAGAACAGCCTTCTTTCACCTGCGCAACATAGCCAAAATTAGGAATATTCTGTCTAAAACGACTGCAGAAAAATTAATTCATGCATTTGTTACATCACGATTAGATTATTGTAACTCCCTACTTGTAGCGTGTCCTAAATATTCCCTAAAAAGCTTGCAACTGGTTCAAAATGCAGCAGCAAGATTATTAACAGGATCAAATAGAAGAGAACACATCACCCCTGTGCTCCAAACCCTTCATTGGCTACCAGTTGAGTCTAGAATTGAATTTAAAATCCTCCTCCTTGTACCATTAATGCCCATACCATTAATGGTATGGGCCCCTCTTATCTTAAAGATTATCTGGTTCCGTACCAACCCAATAGAACCCTTCGTTCTCAGAATGCAGGTTTATTGAAAGTTCCTAGGGTTTCTAAAAGTACAGTAGGAGCTAGAGCCTTTAGTTATCAGGCCCCTGTCTTATGGAATCAGCTCCCCTTTAATATTAAAGATGCCGACACAGTCTCTACATTTAAAATCAGGCTTAAAACATTCCTGTTCGAGAAAGCCTATGATCAGGTTAGTTAAAAAATTATGTGGTGTATGAGTCACAGTTCAGTTTAGACTGCCCTAGGAGTTAGAATGCTGGGGAAGTACAGTACACTGAGTTCCTTCTTTCTTCTCTTTCTCTTCCTCACACCTGTTTCTGTAACTTTTACAACCTATCTTTCATACCAAGTCTGTTCATGACTAGTCACCCCCCCCCCCCCCCCCCCTGGGGGGAGTGGTGGCTCTCCTGACAGTGTCTGCACGGGAGCCATGGACGACAGGATCTGCAGTTTCTCGCCTGTGCCGACCTGTGACCCCGGACCACTGCCCCTGCCTGTCTGGACCAGCCCCCCTTCCTGCATCTATATATGGACGTTCATCTATAGCCTGTCCGTCCATGGGAGTGGATCTCTCCTTCAATGTGGTTCTCCTCGAGATTTCTTCTTTTTCCCACTGGGTTTTGAAGTTTTTTCTTGCCGAGAAGGAGGGTCTAAGGACAGGGGATGCTTGGGACTCTTTTCATGTATCTCTGTAGTTGATTGTGTTTTTGTAAAGCTCTTCGAGACGACTTTGTTGTGATTTAGGGTTTTATAAATAAAATTGAATTGAATTAAATACCAGGTCAATACCTGTCGATACAAGCCCATACTAAGTTGATACTAGGTTGATACCAAGTTGATATCAGGTCGATACCAGTCAATAAAAGTCAATAGTAGTCAATACCAGTTGATAAAAGTCAATACCAGGTCGATACCAATCGATACTAGGCTGATACCAAGTCGATAACAGGTTGATACCAGTCAATACTTGTCACTACCAGTTGATACGAGTTACTACAAGTTGATACCAGCCGATACCAGTCGACACCAGGTCGATACCAGTCAATACCAGTCGATACTAGGTCAATACCAAATTGATATCAGGTCGATACCAGTGAATAAAAGTCAACACTAGTCATTACCAGTCGATACTAGGTCAATACTGGGTTGATAACAAGTCGATACTGGTGAATACCTGTCAATACCAGTTGATATCAGTTGATACAAGTTAATATTAGTTGGTACCAGTTGATACCCACCGATACCAGTCAACACCAGGTCAATACTAGGTCGATACCAGTCCAATACCAGTCAATACTAGGATGATACCAAGTTGATACCAGGTCAATGCCAGTCGATACTAGGTTGAAACCAGCCAATACTACTCAATACCAGCCAATACAAATCGATACCAGCCAATACCAGTCGATACCAGGTTCATACCAGTCGATACTAGGTTGATACCAGTCAATACCAGTTGATATCAGATAATACAAGTTGATACAAGTCAATACCAGGTTGATATCAGTTGATACCAGGTCAAAACCAGTTGATACCAGGTTGATTGTAGCTGTGTTACCATTACCTTTGGACATTTGCTAAATGTAAATATTGTGATAAAAACCATTAATAAAAACACCTGAACATCATCTTCGTCAACCGTCTTCTTCTTCCAAGAGGTTTAGTGTGTGGAGAAGAGGGAGAGAGAGACACTGTGATGGACCTTTTTCACAAATAAGTAATGTTGTCCTTAAACTGTAGTTGTGACCTTTAACCTTTCCATGCCAGTACATCAGTGTCAGCAGTAAACAACAGTAGCATTGGAAGGAAAGAGTGTAAATAGTGATAGAGCTGCAACTGCAGCCAGTGAACAGTAGTTAGTGCAACAGCAGTAAGTCACAGTAAATGTATGAACACTGATCAAACCTGGAGTTTGGGACCATCCTCTTTTTTTATTTGTCATGGGTAACATCTAGCCCTCACAAAAACCTGCCCGTCTACTACATTAGATATTATGACAAACAAACACTAACATAAACACACACTGCCAGAGAAAAATGGGAACGGATTATGATAGCATTGGGCTAACGTTAGCATTATGCTAACGATACGTTGACTTGAACCATAGACTGAACAAATATAAAATAGTCAAATAGTCCATGTCCTCTATACTATCCATACATAACCCTAGAACCCTAGTCCTAGGTATAAGTGGACAGACTAATGACTGGTGGACAGACTAATGACTGGTGGACAGACTAATGACTGGTGGACAGACTTATCACTTCAGTAACACTCATCTCTATTTACTTTGATACTTTTTACTCACGGAAAAAATCTGCAAATGTTAAAAGTGTCAAATTTCTTCAGGAACTTGAAAAGACTCTTTCAATATTAGCGTCTTTCTCCTGTCTGGACGTCTAACAGGAAGTTCAAAAACGCTCCTCTGACGTATTTACACTTATTGTGACAAAGGTCAATTGTTCACTTATTCTTTACATAGTGGTGGATAAAGTGTTTATTGTTCTGTTAGTAAAGCGGTGGTGGTTTTTACACTTTTGCAGACCAAACCTGGTCTGTGGGGTGAACACGCCACACCCTGTCATGGCGTCCAGTCCCCTCACTTCACTGTCTCGCAGACCCGACATCAGGGTCGATGTGGGTCTGCGTGCGGTATGGAGGACGTGGCTTTAGCTGTGGGGAACATTATTGATCATGGATCAGTAAAATCTGTCGCTCGCATGAACAGGGCCGTGGTCCTGTTTGTGGAGCGAGTCAAACAGGTGAATCAGCTGGTGGAGGCGGGGCTCACCATTAATGGGCTGTTTGAGCAGGTGCTCATTCTGAACGTGCCCCTACATAGATGGGGGTTTCCTGATCCGCGAGCTGTCAAGGCACGGTAAAGGGATTTCCCCCTTCAGGAAAATCCTTTCTGGGTGTAAATCGCCTCTACTGAAACTGTCCCACTGGAGACAGCTGTTCATGATACTGAACATCAGGACAGAGGAGTTCAACTGTTGGTTCACGGTAAGAGTCAACTTTCGCCAGGTCCTCTCAAAATAAATGTTTTGGCTGCTGTGAGGAATTACACCTCGCCAAGGCATGTCCGAACCGTGCCGCCTCAGAGCTGTGGGGCTCCGCCAGGGGGGCTGGCGGATTCAACCACGGGAGGGGCTGGGCCTTCTGCCCCGACTCCGTCCGCTCCAGTGCACGCTGGAGGTGGCGGTCCATTGCCAGCGGTCGTAGCTGCCGCTCCCTCCAGTTGGCCCCGCGCAAGGAACCCCTGGGGCTATCATCCAAAACGTCAAGATGTGCGAACAACAGGTGGAGGGAATACATGTGGGTGAAAACACTGAGGTGAGGTGAGAGGTTGATGGTGGAGGAAAAATGAAAAAAAAAAAACAATAAATGGGGAGGAGGGAGAGAAGGGTGGGATGGGAGAGGGAGAAACCAGGGTGAAGGAGATAGGTGATGTGGGTGAAGGAGGGGGCAAGTGGGATGGATGGAGAGGGGGGGTTAACTGGGAGTGTAGGTGGGACAGGTGAGGTGTGTGAGACTGGGAGAGTGACTGAAGGTGTGTGTGAGACAGGTGAGGTAGAGGAGAGTGTGAGGGAGAGAGCAGGTGGAGTGAGTGTGGGTGCAGGTTGTGCCAGTGAAGCAACGGCGGAGCAAAAGAAAAAATAGGAAGTAGCAAATGAAAAAAAAATATACTTAGAAAAATTTATTTAAAAAAAGTTCTTGAGCAAACAAAAGGAATGAAAGGTTTAAACATAGGACGACAGTTCCCATTCATCCACACGTCATTAAAAATAAACATCCCAAGAAATCTACAGATGAAATAAAGATTTAATAAAAGTGAGAAAACATTAAGAATCAGAATCAGAAAGTTTATTGCCATTGTTCGTATAGTACACATGTAGTATACAACTAGGAATTTGTCTCGGTGTAACGCTGCAACAATCAACATATAGTATATCAATAAAAGAAAAAGAGAAAAAAAAGATAATATTATATATATATATATATATATATATATATATATATATATATATATATATATACAGTGAGAGTAAAAAGTATTTGATCCCTTGCTGATTTTGTTGGTTTGCCCACTAATAAAGACATGATCAATCTATACTTTTATTGGTAGATGTATTCTAACATGAAGAGACAGAATATCAAAACGAAAATCAAGAAAATAACTTGAAGGAATATATATGAATTTATTTGTATTTCATTGAGGGAAATAAGTATTTGATGCTCTAGTATGCATTAGGAGTTCTGGCTTTCACAGACCAGTTACACACTCCCAATCAACTTGTTACCTGAATTGAAGACACATGTTCTAAATAATCACCTGTATAAAAGACACCTGTTCACAGAATCAGACAATCAGACAGATTCCAAACTCTCCATCATGGGTAAGACTAAAGAACTCTCTCAGGACCTCAGAGACAGGATTGTTGACCTGCACACATCTGGAATGGGCTACAAAAACATTAGCAAGATGCTGGGTATTAAAGTAACAACCATTGGTGCAATTGTGAGAAAATTTAAGGAGTATAACATGACCATCAATAGACCTCGGTCTGGTGCTCCACACAAGATTTCACCTCGTGGGGTGGCAATGATCATGAGGACAGTGAGAAATCGGCCTGCAACCACACAGCGGGAGTTAGTGAATGACCTCAAGGCAGCTGGGACCACAGTCACCAGGAAAACAATTGGCAACACTTTGCGCCGCAATGGATTAAAATCCTGCAGTGCCCGAAAGGTACCCCTGCTTAAGAAGGCACATGTGGTGGCTCGCCTAAAGTATGCCAATGATCACCTCAAAGATGCACAAAGTGATTGGGAGAAGGTTCTGTGGTCAGACGAGACCAAAATTGAACTATTTGGCCTAAACTCTACTCGTCATGTGTGGAGGAAGAAAAATGCTGCCTATGATCCCAGGAACACTGTGCCCACCGTCAAGCATGGTGGTGGAAACATTATGTTTTGGGGGTGTTTCTCTGCCAAAGGCACAGGGCTACTTCACCGCATCAGTGGGAAGATGGATGGAGCCATGTACCGAGCAGTCCTGAGGGACAACCTCCTCCCCTCTGCTAGGAAGCTGAAAATGGGCCGTGGCTGGGTCTTCCAACATGACAACGACCCGAAGCATACAGCAAAGGCAACAAAGGACTGGCTCAAGAAGAACCATATTAAGGTCATGGAGTGGCCCAGCCAGTCTCCGGACCTCAATCCAATCGAAAATCTATGGAGAGAGCTGAAGGTCCAAGTTGCCAAGCGACAGCCCACCAACCTTAATGATTTAGAGAGGATCTGCAAAGAAGAGTGGGCCAAAATTCCCCCTGATATGTGTGCTCACCTTGTGGTTAACTACAACAAGCGTTTGACCACTGTGCTTGCAAACAAAGGCTTTGCCACCAAGTATTAAGTGCTTTCGGATAGAGGGATCAAATACTTATTTCCCTCAATGAAAAACAAATGAATTAAAATAAATTCTTTGAAGTTATTTTCTGGATTTTCGTTTTGATATTCTGTCTCTTCATGTTAGAATACATCTACCATTAAAAGTATAGATTGATCATGTCTTTATTAGTGGGCAAACCAACAAAATCAGCAAGGGATCAAATACTTTTTACTCTCACTGTATATATATATATATAGTATAAAAAAATTATAAAAATGCTAAGCATGCACCAAGATAGAATGAGATAAAAATAAATATAGTAAAAATATGTAATGTTCAAGTCAGTGCAAAGGAGACAGAGGCATTATGTTGGTCATGTGTCCAGTGTTCGCTGCTGTAGTTAGTGCTGGGGAGTCTGCTGTACTTAGTGCTGGGGAGTCTGATTAAGTCCCTTGGTGTTCAGCAGCCTGGTGGCCGAGGGGAAGAAGTCTCCTGCCTGAGGGGAGGGGGGAAAAGAGGGCGTGTCCAGGGTGAGAGGGATCGGCCATGATCCGTCCTGCACGCCTCCTGGTCCTCGAGGTGTAAAGGTCCTTGATGGATGGTAGTCCGCAGCCAATCACCTTCTCAGCGGTGCGCACAACTCGCTGCAGCCTCAGCCTGTCCCTGGTGGTGGCTCCAGGGTACCACACGGTGATGGAGGTGGTAAGGATGGACTCGATGATGGCTGTGTAAAACTGCACCAACATGTTGGAGGGCAGCTTGAGCTTTCTCAGCTGCCGCAGGAAGAACATCCTCTGCTGGGCCTTCTTGATGAGGGAGCTGATTGTCATCTCCCATTTAAGGTCCTGGGTGATGGTGGTGCCGAGGAAGCAGAAGGAGTCCACAGTGGTGATGGGGGAATCTGTAAGGGCAAGGGGGGGCAGATGGGCTGTTCTTTTCCTGAAGTCCACAATCATGTCCACAGTCTTCTTAGCGTTCAGCTGCAGGTTGTTGTGGCTGCACCAGGACACCAGCCGGGCTACCTCTGTCCTATAAGCAGACTCATCGCCGTTTGAGATGAGCCCGATGAGGGTGGTGTCGTCTGCAAACTTCATAAGCTTGACAGACTGGTGGTTTGAGGTGCAGCAGTTTATGTACAGGGAGAAGAGCAATGGGGAAAGTACGCAGCCCTGGGGGGATCCGGTGCTGATGCTGACAGAGTCAGAGACAGTCTTTCCCAGCTGCACATACTGCCTCCGATCTGTCAGGAAGTCGGTGATCCACCTGCAGAGTGAGTCAGGCACACTGAGCTGGAACAGCTTATCCTGTAGCAGATCAGGGTGGATGGTGTTAAACACAGAGCTGAAGTCTACAAACAGGATCCTAGCATAGGTTCCCGGGGAGTCCAGGTGCTGCAGGATGGAGTGGAGGGCCAGGTTGACCGCATCATCCACAGATCTGTTGTCTCTGTAAGCAAACTGCAGTGGGTCCAGGAGGGGAGTGGTGATGGACTAGAGGTGGGGCAGGATCAGGCGCTCAAAGGACTTCATGACTATGGAGGTGAGCACCACGGGTCTGTAGTCATTAAGTCCAGTTATCCGTGGTTTCTTGGGGACAGGAACAATGGTGGAGGTTTTGAAGCAGGCAGGCACATGGCACGACCTCAGGGAGGAGTTGAAGATGCCTGTGAATACAAGAGTCAACTCCTTTGCACAGTGTCTCAGTGTGGCGGGAGATATGCCATCTGGGCCGGGGGCCTTGCGTGGGTTCGAACTGCCTGCACACCTCCTGTTGTGTGATCGCGAGTGGAGGGGGTGAGGAGGGGGAGGCTGTCTTTGGAGTAGGAACCATGGGGGCAGTGATGCTGGAGGAAGGTGGGGTGTTGGGCGTGGCTGGTGAGGTGTCGAAGCGTGTGTAGAATCGGGACAGGCTTTGACAAAGGGCTTTGTCATCCTGTCCCTTTGAAGCCTGAGGTTGGTAGTTAGTGATCTGCCTTAGGCCTCTCCACACAGAAGCAGGGTCATTAGCAGTGAATTGCTGCTGGAGCGTCTCTGAATATGGAGATTTAGCCCTCCTCAGCTCCCTGCTAAACCGGTATTTGACCTCTCTGTAGTGAACCCTGTCTCCATTCCTCAGAGCTGCTTCTTTTTCATACCTTATCTGTCTGAGTTTTGCTGTGAACCAGGGCTTATCATTGGAGTAACTCACCCAAGTGCGTGTTGGTAGAATGCTCTCCTCACAAAAGTGGATATGTGAGGTAAACAGTGTCGGTGTACTCATCTAGATCGTGTGTGGCTCCTTTGAACATGTCCCAGTCAGTTGTCTCGAAGCATGTCCGCAGCTCCACCACAGCTTCATTGGTCCATCTCTTCGCGATGCTCACAAGTGGCTTTGTGAGCTTCAGTCTCTGTTTGTATGTGGGAACCAGGTGGACCATCACGTGGTCAGACAGTCCGAGTGCAACGCGGGGAATCGCCCGATACGCATCCTTTACTGTTGTGTAACAGTGATCCAGCGTGTTCCCTGCCCTGGTGGGGCATTTAATAAACTGTTTGCACCTTGGGAGTTCGTGGCTCAGATTGCAATGGTTAAAGTCGCCGAGCACAATAACCAGAGCGTCTGGGAAAGTCCTCTCCACTTTTTGGATGTCATTTGCGAGCGTGCGCTGAGCCGTGCGCACGTCCGCGTCCGGCGGAATGTAAACAGCACCCAGAATGAATGAAGCGAACTCGCGCAGGGAGTAAAACGGTTTTCAGTTGATGAATAAGTATTCCAGAGCAGGACAACAGTGTTGGGAGATCACAGTCACATCAGTACACGAGCCGTTGTTGATGTAGAAGCAGACTCCGCCGCCTACGGTCTTACCTGAGAGACCCGGGTCCCGGTCAGCACGGATCAGCTGGAATCCCTCTAGGTGGAGCACGCTGTCCAGTGTCTTTTCCTTGAGCCAGGACTCAGTGAAACAGAGGACAGATGAGGTGGAGAAGTCTTTGATCCGCATCAACAGCTTCAGCTTGTCGAGTTTGTTGAAGAGTGAGTTGACATTAGATAGGAAGATCCCAGGTAACGCCGTGCGCATTCCCCTCCTGCGGAGCCTCACCAGGACGCCGGCTCGTCTACCCCTCTTTCGCCGTCTCACTTTTTGGACTAAAAAGTGAAACAGATTGGCTACAGGAGCCAAAAAAACTGGAAGAATGTCTGTGGGAGTGAAAGTCCTAATGTTTAGTAGCTCTTCACGGGTGTAAGAGCAGGCAGACACACAATTAACAGACAGAAACAGACAAAACAGGACGGAGCGAAACTCCATGGCGGCCGCTCTGGGCGCCATCTTGGATCGAAGTTTTAATGATGTTGTAGTTCTTAGATTTATTTGTAATGTTTTAGTAGATTTATTTTTCACATATTATTAAACATGTCATCTTTTAAAATAGGAACTTTAAAGGTGAACGGTGCCAGAGGCAAGAAAGAGGGAACTGGTGTTTGAAACAGCGAGGACAAAAAGGATCCACGTTTTATTTTTACAGGAAGTGCACGGAGATGTGGTGAACATGTGGTCCAGGGGAGGTGTGTCCTGGCCAAGGCACAGTTCCTGCAGCACACCCTGGTTTATCTACATCTATGGAGCTTTTTACAAAAAAGTGCAGACAAGGTTGGACTGCTGTGGTTCAGAGGTTTTATTGTTGGGGGGGTTTAAACTGGTACCACACAGAGCCTGGTCCTGCTCCCAGCACACACTGCAGCAGCTGGTGGATGTAAGCAGACTGTAGACACATACATGGTCCCACCTAAAAGAAAACTACACCTGTGTAGCCAGACTAGACCTGTTTATTGTTTTAAGGATCATTATAATGGAGTTAGTTTAAATATTGTCAGTTGGTTTTACTGATCATTCCTTATTTTTATGTAAAGTTTAAAAAAAAAAGTAGCTAAGAGCGTATACTGACATTTTAATTCAGTTTTAACTTTTGATAAAGGTTTTAGAGAGGCTTTTACGTTTTTTTGAAAAGAAAAGATGATTTAACATGTCTTAGGCAGTGGTGGGACCATGAAAAAACAGAAATAAAAGTTTTATGTCAGCAGTATACTCTCCATGTCACTCATGACCTGGAAACTGAAATAGTGGAGTTAGAAGCCATCACGTATTCCACAGGAAACAGAGGGTATATTGAAACCCTCAAGTCCAAAAGAATAGCCTTGGGCGACCTTGCTGGACACCAGGGTACAGGGTACATCACACAGATGGATCCTCCCTCTAGCTACTTCTTCAGCCTGGAGAGGAAGCTGGGGCAACGAAAACCATCCACACAATTTTATTGGACACAGGCAGGAATTCAGTGAGCCGGTCGACATAAGACGAAGAGCGGTGGAGTTCTACTCCACCCTCTACAGCAGTGAGTTGGAGGAGGACAATGAACACTTCTGTTTCAGTGGAAACCTGCCACAAGTATCAGAGGACACCAACTCACGGCTGGACCGGCCGCTGGAGGCAGGAGATTTAATCGCCGCTCTGCAGAACATGCAGGGACGGAGAGCTCCAGGACTGGATGGACTAACGCTGAGTTTTTTAGAGAATACTGGGACATTTTATCGGATGATTTTAGCTTGGTTGAAGGGTCCCTGCCACAGTCCTGCCACAGAGCAGAAGCTGAAGAAAGGAAACGTCAAGGAAATAACGAAGTGGCGCCCTGTGTTCCTCCGTTGCGTGGACTACAACATCCTGTCCAAGGCCCTGGCTAACAGGCTGAGGGAAGCTATGGAGCAGGTCATCCACTGGGACCAGACCTACTACATCCCCAGTAGGTCAATGGTAGACAATGTCTACCTAATTCATTTTGGAGGTCTCCAGCTCGTTGGACGTCAACACTGGTCGGATTTCACTAGACCAGGAAAAAGATTTTGATCATGTTGAACACAGGTACCACTGGTAAACCACGGAGAAGGTTGGGTTCAGCGATGGTTTTGTTGCCAAGATCCAGGTCTTGTCCAGTTACATTGAGAGTTTACTGAAAGTCTGTGTGCTCCACAGCTGTGGAGGCAGAGACTCTTGGGGAGAGAGTGGGGTCTCCTCATGGACTTCACCAGAGGGACTGAACCCAACCGAGGGGACCGTTCCCAGAACTGAACATCTATCCCGACCTCGGAGACGGTGGCGATGAAGAGGACAGCCGACCTCCAGTGGAGAATATTACATGGAGCCATCGCCTCAAACACGTCGAGGCCGTTCTGTCGTCTGAGAGAAATGGTGTTTGATGTTTTTAGTGAGTGTGGCAGACGGTCAGCTCTATTTTTAGCTGATGGTTTAAACTGTCCAATGAGTTTTTAGCATTTCAGTCTTTATTAATGGGGTCAAGTAAAGGAAAAGAAAAAAGAAAAACTCACGTTTTGCTAAAATGTTATCATTGGGGAAAAGAAGATGGACATTTTAACAACTGGAGAAAAAAAAGAAAGAGGACAGGGACAGAACCAGCCTCAGTCTGGGTCTGGGTTAGGACCAGGCTCAGTCTGGGTCTGGGTTAGGACCAGACTCAGTCTGGGTCTGGGTTAAGACCAGTCTCAGTCTGGGTCTGGGTGTGGGTTAGAACCATTCTCAGTCTGGGTCTGGGTTAGAACCAGCCTCAGTCTGGGTCTGGGTCTGGGTTAGATCCAGTCTCAGTCTGGGTCTGGGTTAGAACCAGCCTCAGTCTGGGTCTGGGTTAGAACCAGCCTCAGTCTGGGTCTGGGTTAGAACCTTTCTCAGTCTGGGTCCAGGTTAGAACCAGTCTCAGTCTGGGTGTGGGTTAGAACCAGCCTAAGTCTGGGTCTGGGTCTGGGTTAGAACCAGCCTCAGTCTGGATCTGGGTTAGAACCAGTCTCAGTCTGGGTCTGGGTTAGAACCAGCCTAAGTCTGGGTCTGGGTCTGGGTTAGAACCAGCCTCAGTCTGGGTCTGGGTTAGGACCAGTCTCAGTCTGGGTCTGGGTTAGGACCAGGCTCAGTCTGGGTCTGGGTTAAGACCAGTCTCAGTCTGGGTCTGGGTCTGGGTTAGATCTAGTCTCAGTCTGGGTCTGGGTTAGAACCAACCTCAGTCTGGGTCTGGGTTAGAACCAGCCTCAGTCTGGGTCTGGGTTAGAACCAGTCTCAGTCTGGGTCTGGGTCTGGGTTAGAACCAGCCTCAGTCTGGGTCTGGGTTAGGACCAGTCTCAGTCTGGGTCTGGGTCTGGGTTAGATCTAGTCTCAGTCTGGGTCTGGGTTAGAACCAGCCTCAGTCTGGGTCTGGGTTAGAACCAGCCTCAGTCTGGGTCTGGGTTAGAACCAGTCTCAGTCTGGGTCTAGGTTAGAACCAGTCTCAGTCTGGGTGTGGGTTAGAACCAGCCTAAGTCTGGGTCTGGGTCTGGGTTAGAACCAGCCTCAGTCTGGATCTTGGTTAGAACCAGTCTCAGTCTCGGTCTGGGTTAGAACTTAGACTTAGACTTAGACTTAGACTTCCTTTATTGTCATTGTTACAATAAACATGTTTACAGAACAACGAAATTGTATTTCCGGTTCTTCTTTAAGGTGCACTTCAAATTTAAATATTAAAAAATAAAAAGTAAACTTTGTAGAATACAAATGTACAGTATGTAAACGTTGAGGTAGACTTATTCAGTGCGGTATACATAGTATACAAGTAGTCACCTTTGCTGGGGTACAGGTGTGTTCAGGGCAGTTATTGCTCTGGGGTAGAAACTGTCTCTGAGTCTGTTGGTGCTGCTGCTCATGGCTCTGTACCGTCTGCCTGAGCGCATGAGTGTAAAGTGGCAGTGTCCTGGGTGCGAGGGGTCTTGTAGGATGCTGTGGGCCTTCTTCAGGCAGCGGGTGTTGTAGAGTTCAGTCAGGGGGGGGAGGGGGCATCCGATAATCTTCTGGGCGGTGTTGATGACCCTCTGGAGAGCCTTCCTCTCTGCAGCCGTGCAGCTCCAGAACCACACGCAGATGCAGTAGGTGAAGATGCTCTCGATGGAGCACCGGTAAAAGGACACAAGCAGCTCCTGTGCCAGGTTGTTATTCCTGAGGACTCTCAGGAAGTACAGTCTCTGATGTGCCTTTTTGATGGTCGCTGTGGTGTTGGTGCTCCAGGTCAGGTCGTCGTTGAGGTGGACGCCCAGGAAGCGGAAGTCAGATGCCCTCTCCACGACGTCTCCGCTGATGACCAGGGGCTGAAGGTCTGTCCTCTTCCTCCTGAAGTCGACAATCAGCTCCTTGGTCTTGGAGGTGTTAAGGGCCAGGTTATTGTCCGCGCACCACCCTGCCAGCCTCTCCACCTCGTCGTGGTATGCCGACTCGTCTCCTCCTGAGATGAGCCCCACCACGGTGGTGTCATCAGCAAACTTTATGATGGAGTTGCTGGAGTGTGCGGGGGTGCAGTCATATGTGTAGAGGGAGTATAGGAGGGGACTCAGCACGCAGCCCTGTGGGGAGCCGATGCTGAGGCTTAGGCTGGAGGAGGTGTGGCAGCCCATCCTCACCCTCTGGGGACGTTCCGACAGGAAGTCCAAGATCCAGCTACACGTGGAGCTTGGAATTCCCAGGTCTCTCAGTTTGGCCACTAGTCTCTCCGGGATGATGGTATTGAAGGCCGAGCTGTAGTCCACAAAGAGCAGCCTTGCGTAGCTCCCCCTCTGCTCCATGTGGCTCAGGGTGGAGTGCAGAGCTGTGGCGATGGCGTCCTCCGTGGACCTGTTGGCCCTGTAGGCGAACTGGTGGGGGTCAAAATCGGGGGGTAGGGCTGAGGTGATGTGTGCTCTGATGAGTTTCTCAAAGCACTTGGTGAAGATGGGTGTGAGTGCTACCGGGCGGTAGTCATTCAGGCACCTAATATTGTTCTTTTTTGGCACCGGGATGATTGTGGAGGTCTTCATGCATGGTGGGACGACGGCCTGAGAGAGTGATTGGTTGAAGATCTTGGTGAAGACTCCAGCCAGCTGGTCTGCACATTCTCTCAGAACCTGTCCTGGAACACCGTCTGGGCCTGTGGCTTTCCTCGGGTTCACTCTCCTCAGCATGCCTCTCACCTCGTGCTCCTCCACTGTGAGAGTGTGGCTGCTGTGGAGCATTGGTGGGGTGGTCAGAGTGGGGGGTTGTCTAGGGGGTTGTCGAGGGGGTGTTGAGGTGGCTGTCGGGAGCTGGGTGTTGAAACGAGCAAAGAAGTCGTTCAGCTCCTCTGCTCTGGAGGCGTCACCGTCAGCCGTGGGTTTGGTGGATCTGAAGTTGGTCAGGTGCTGTATTCCCTGCCATACTTTCCTGGTGTTATTGCTTTGTAGGCAGTCCTCGATCTTGTTCTTGTAGTCTGCCTTGGCCTCACTAATCCCTCTTTTTAGCTTGGCTCTGGCTGCACTGTAGAGCGCCTGGTCTCCTGTTTTGAAGGCTTTGTCTCTCTCTTGGAGTAGAGCTTGCACTTCTTTAGTCATCCAGGGCTTCCGGTTTGGGTAGACACGGACCCGTTTGTCCTCCGTGACCGTGTCTATACAGTGGGTGATGTAGCCTAGGACTGCTGTTGTGTGTTTTTCCAGGTCTGTGTCTTCAAAGACCGACCAGTCTGTTTCCACAAAGCAGTCCTGAAGCCTCTCCATGGCGCCCTCCGGCCATGTTTTCACAGATCTTGTTATGATGGGGGCGCTCTTCCTGATGGGTGTATATGCCGGTGTTAGGAGCAGGGACATGTGATCAGACTGATCCAGATGAGGCAGCTGTCTGGCTCTATAGCCATTTTTGATGTTAGTATACACCTTGTCCAGTGTATTTTCTCCCCTTGTGGCACATTTCACGTGCTGGTGTAATTTAGGAAGCACTGCCTTCAGATTCGTCTGATTGAAATCCCCTCCTATGATGTGGACGGCGTCGGGGTATTTACTTTGTTGTGAGCTGATGGCGTCGTGCAACAAAGCTAGTGCCGAGTTAGCATTAGCATCGGGAGCTATGTAAACAGACGTGATCAGGACAGCAGAGTGCTCTCTGGCCAGGTGAAACGGTCGGCATTTGACCGTCATATACTCGAGATCTTGGGAGCAGTGGCTGCTTACCAGCTTGGAGTCTGATGACCAGTCGTTGTTGACGTAGATTAATAATCCACCGCCTCGCGTTTTACCCGTAGTCGCGGCGTCTCTGTCTCGCCTGTGCGTCGTGTAGCCCGTTAGCTCAATGCTAGCGTCCGGTATGCTAGCCATTAGCTAGCTTTCTGTTATGATCAGAGCACAGCTGTTCACCGTTCTCTGTTCAACATGGAGCCTTAGTTCGTCCATTTTGTTTGTGATCGACCTCACATTAGACAGGAACAGGCTCGGTATCGCTGGTCTGTGTGGGTCTCGCTTCAGTCTGTTTAGCGGACCTCCCCGGGCTCCGCGACGCTTTCTCCGCCGTCGGCTCTTGATGATAGGGAGCCACGGTGAGCCGGGGGGTCGCGCTAGTTCCGTGGGGATGTTTTCCCGGCTTATAAAATCCGTTGAAATGGTCCGTTCGTTCTTCAGACCTATTTCCAGCAAGTCTTGTCGGGTGAAGGTGATTTTCGCCCAACAGGTAGTCCTCTTGGTTAATAGAAAAACACACAAAAACACTAGAAAAAGTACACCTAGACGGGACCGTCGAGGCTTCGCGTCTGCGCGCGCCGCCATCTTAGAACCAGCCTCAATCTGGGTCTGGGTTAGAACCAGCCTAAGTCTGGGTCTGGGTCTGGGTTAGAACCAGCCTCAGTCTGGATCTGGGTTAGAACCAGTCTCAGTCTGGGTCTGGGTTAGAACCAGCCTCAGTCTGGGTCTGGGTCTGGGTTAGTTCCAGTCTCAGTCTGGGTCTGGGTTAGAACCAGTCTCAGTCTGGGTCTGGGTCTGGGTTAGAACCAGCCTCAATCTGGGTCTGGGTTAGAACCAGTCTCAGTCTGGGTCTTGGTCTGGGTTAGAACCAGCCTCAGTCTGGGTCTGGGTCTGGGTTAGAACCAACCTCAGTCTGGATCTGGGTTAGAACCTGTCTCAGTCTGGGTCTTGGTCTGGGTTAGAACCAGCCTCAGTCTGGGTCTGGGTTAGAACCAGTCTCAGTCTGGGTCTGGGTCTGGGTTAGAACCAGCCTCAGTCTGGGTCTGGGTTAGAACCAGTCTCAGTCTGGGTCTGGGTTAGAACCAGCCTCAGTCTGGGTCTGGGTCTGGGTTAGAACCAGTCTCAGTCTGGGTCTGGGTCTGGGTTAGATCTAGTCTCAGTCTGGGTCTGGGTTAGAACCAGTCTCTTTTCATAAAATAACCAATGATTTGAACAGTTTTAAAAACATTTGTTCTTTTAATAAAACATTGTTCACTATAAAAAATAACTGTTTTTACAAACATGTTCAGTGTTTGTATTGTTTTAATATATTTCTTTATTTATTTCATCTTACAGCCACAGAACACTTTATTTATCTATCGTGTTTGTGAATAATTAGCAAAGCACAAGTGCTCACTATCACACATGTAGACAGATTTGTGAACAATGTTTGAGAGAAATGCTAATATAATGTATCTGGAATGAATTTTACATCTTTGAGTCCATCTGGTGAAAAATGGGAGCAAAAACAAAAGTGTTGCATTTATATTTTTGTTGAGTGTATATGTGTGTAGGTATGTGTATGGATGTATGTATATATATATATATATATATATATATATGCTCTGAGTAATACAAAGGGGTAGGACTAGACAAGTTTTGTTGCTGCCTCACAGCAAGAAGGACCCTGGTTCGAATCCCATACCAGACCTTTCTGTGAGGAGTTTGCATGTCCTCCCCGTGTCCACGTGGGTTTTCGCCGGGCACTCCGGTTTCCTCCCACCATCCAAACACATGCACTGATAGGTTAATTGGTTAATCTAAAATTGGTCATAGGTGTGAATATAAGAGTGATTGTTTGTCTATATATGTTCAGCCCTGCGATGAACTGGCGTCTCATACAGGGTGTACCCCGCCTTCGTCCATTGTAGCTGGATTAGGCCCCCAGTGACCCCCGCGACCCTAGTGAGGATAAAGCGGGTTCAGATAATGAATGAATGAATGAATAAATGTGGTTTTAAAAATCTAACTCTTTCGGTTGTGGGAGTTTCATCATTTTCACTTTTTATTTAATAATTTTTATATTTTATTTAATAATTTAGATTTTTTATTTCATAATTTTCACTTTCTATTTTATAATTTTATATTTTCTTTCATAAATGCGACTTTTTATTTCATAAATTTGACTTTTTATTTCATAATTTTATATTTTATTTCATAATTTAGATTTTTTATTTCATAATTTTCACTTTTTATTTCATAATTTTCATATTTGATTGCATCATTTAGATTTTTTTATTTCATAATTTTAGTTTTTCGTTTTATAATGTTTATATTTTACTTAGTAATTTCGATTTCTTTGTTTCAGAGTTTTTATATTTTATTTCATAATTTTGACCTTTTTGGATAATTTTGAATTTTTATTTCATAATTTTGACTTTTTGTTTCATAATTTGTATATTTAATTTAATAATTTTGACCTTTTTATCTGATCATTTTAACTTTTTGTTTCATAATAAAAAAAATGAATCTTTATTAATTTTTTTTTTAACATTTTATTTAATAATTTGTATTTGTGTTTCATAATGTTTATATTTTATTTAATAATTTTGACTTTTGGTTTCATAATTAATTTTTTTATTTCCAAATGTTTATATTTTCTTTCCTAATTTAGATTTTTTCATTTTCCTAATTTTTATATTTTATTTCATAACCTTGATTTTTTATTTCATAATTTCGATTTTTTGTTTAAAATTTTGACTTTTTATTTCATAATGTTTATATTTTATTTAACATTTTAGATGTTTTATTTCATAATTTAGATTTTTTTATCTGATAATTTGGACTTTTTTTCATTATTTGGACTTTTTTTCCTGATTTGGACTTTTTTTCATAATCTGGATTTTTTTTCATAATTTGGATTTTTTTTCATAATTTGGATTTTTTATCATGATTTGGACTTTTCTTTCATAATTTGGACTTTTTTTCATAATTTGGACTTTTTTCATGATTTGGACTTTTCTTTCATAATTTGGACTTTTCTTTCATTATTTTGACTTTTTTTCATAATTTGGACTTTTTTTCATGATTTGGACTTTTTTCATTATTTGGACTTTTTTCATAATTTGGACTTTTCTTTCATAATTTGGACTTTTTTCATAATTTGGACTTTTCTTTCATAATTTGGACTTTTTTTCATAATTTGGACTTTTTTTCATAATTTGGACTTTCTTTCATAATTTGGACTTTTTTTCATTATTTTGACTTTTTTTTCATAATTTTGACTTTTTTCATAATTTGGACTTTTTATCATGATTTGGACTTTTCTTTCATAATTTGGACTTTTTTTCATAATTTGGATTTTTTTTCATAATTTGGACTTTTTATCATGATTTGGACTTTTCTTTCATAATTTGGACTTTTTTTCATAATTTGGACTTTTTTCATGATTTGGACTTTTCTTTCATAATTTGGACTTTTCTTTCATTATTTTGACTTTTTTTCATAATTTGAACTTTTTTTCATAATTTGGACTTTTTTTCATAATTTGGCCTTTTTTTCATTATTTGGACTTTTTTCCATTATTTGGACTTTTTATCATGATTTGGACATTTTATCATGATTTGGACTTTTCTTTCATAATTTGGACTTTTTTCATAATTTGGACTTTTCTTTCATAATTTGGACTTTTTTTCATAATTTGGATTTTTTTTCATAATTTGGATTTTTTATCATGATTTGGACTTTTCTTTCATAATTTGGACTTTTTTTCATAATTTGGACTTTTTTCATGATTTGGACTTTTCTTTCATAATTTGGACTTTTCTTTCATTATTTTGACTTTTTTTCATAATTTGAACTTTTTTTCATTATTTGGACTTTTTTTCATAATTTGGCCTTTTTTCATTATTTGGACTTTTTTTTCATTATTTGGACTTTTTATCATGATTTGGACATTTTATCATGATGTGGACTTTTCTTTCATAATTTGGACTTTTTTCATAATTTGGACTTTTTCATAATTTGGACTTTCTTTCATAATTTGGACTTTTTCATAATTTGGACTTTTTTTCATAATTTGGACTTTCTTTCATAATTTGGACTTTTTTTCATTATTTTGACTTTTTTTCATAATTTTGACTTTTTTCATAATTTGGACTTTTTATCATGATTTGGACTTTTCTTTCATAATTTGGACTTTTTTTCATAATTTGGACTTTTTTCATAATTATGATTTTTCTTTCATAATTTGGACTTTTTTTTTCATAATTTGGACTTTTTTCATAATTTGGACTTTTTTTCATAATTTGGACTTTTTTTCATAATTTGGACTTTTTTCATGATTTGGACTTTTCTTTCATAATTTGTTTTTTTTTCATTATTTGGACTTTTTTTCATAATTTGGCCTTTTTTTCATTATTTGGACTTTTTTTTCATTATTTGGACTTGTTTTCATAATTTGTTTTTTTTTCATTATTTGGACTTTTTTTCATAATTTGGCCTTTTTTTCATTATTTGGACTTTTTTTTCATTATTTGGACTTGTTTTCATAATTTGGACTTTTTTTTCATTATTTGGACTTTTTTCATAATTTGGACTTTTTTTCATTATTTGGACTTTTTTTCATAATTTGGACTTTTTTTCATAATTTGGACTTTTTTTCATAATTTGGACTTTTTTCATAATTTGGACTTTTCTTTCATAATTTGGACTTTTTTTCATAATTTGGACTTTTTTCATAATTTGGACTTTTTTTCATTATTTGGACTTTTTTCATAATTTGGACTTTTTTTCATAATTTGGATTTTTCTTTCATAATTTGGACTTTTTTTCATAATTTGGACTTTTTTCATGATTTGGACTTTTCTTTCATAATTTGGACTTTTCTTTCATTATTTTGACTTTTTTTCATAATTTGAACTTTTTTTCATAATTTGGATTTTTTTTTTCATTATTTGGACTTTTTTTCATAATTTGGCCTTTTTTTCATTATTTTGACTTTTTTTTCATTATTTGGACTTGTTTTCATAATTTGGACTTTTTTTCATTATTTTGGACTTTTTTCATAATTTGGACTTTTTTTCATTATTTGGACTTTTTTTCATAATTTGGACTTTTTTTCATAATTTGGACTTTTTTTCATTATTTGGACTTTTTTTCATTATTTGGACTTTTTTTCATAATTTGGACTTTTTTTCATTATTTGGACTTTTTTCATAATTTGGAATTTTTTTCATTATTTGGACTTTTTTTCATAATTTGGACTTTTTATCATGATTTGGACTTTTCTTTCATAATTTGGACTTTTTTCATGATTTGGACTTTTCTTTCATAATTTGGACTTCTCTTTCATTATTTTGACTTTTTTTCATAATTTGAACTTTTTTTCATTATTTGGATTTTTTCATAATTTGGACTTTTTTTCATAATTTGGACTTTTTTTCATTATTTGGACTTTTTTTCATAATTTGGATTTTTTTTCATAATTTGGACTTTTTATCATGATTTGGACTTTTCTTTCATAATTTGGACTTTTTTTCATAATTTGGACTTTTTTCATGATTTGGACTTTTCTTTCATAATTTGGACTTTTCTTTCATTATTTTGACTTTTTTTCATAATTTGAACTTTTTTTCATAATTTGGACTTTTTTTTCATTATTTGGACTTGTTTTCATAATTTTGACTTTTTTTCATTATTTTGGACTTTTTTCATAATTTGGACTTTTTTTCATTATTTGGACTTTTTTTCATAATTTGGACTTTTTTTTCATTATTTGGACTTTTTTTCATTATTTGGACTTTTTTTCATTATTTGGACTTTTTTTCATAATTTGGACTTTTTTTCATTATTTGGACTTTTTTCATAATTTGGACTTTTTTTCATTATTTGGACTTTTTTTCATAATTTGGACTTTTTATCATGATTTGGACTTTTCTTTCGTAATTTGGACTTTTTTTCATAATTTGGACTTTTCTTTCATTATTTTGACTTTTTTTCATAATTTGAACTTTTTTTCATTATTTGGATTTTTTTTCATTATTTGGACTTTTTTTCATAATTTGGCCTTTTTTCATTATTTGGACTTTTTTTTTCATTATTTGGACTTTTTATTATGATTTGGACATTTTATCATGATTTGGACTTTTTTCATTATTTTGACTTTTTTTCATAATTTGGACTTTTTTTCATTATTTGGACTTTTTTTTCATAATTTGGACTTTTTATCTGATCATTTTGCAGTTGTTTGGGGGGGTTTTACATTTCTGTTAATTTCTGTTTCTAATTGTTTTCTGTTGTTGCACATTTTTTCTCTTTCAGCTTCAGTTGTTTTACATTAGTTTTAATTGTTTGTGTTTTTGGTTCTTGCATCTTTCTTGTCTTTGCAGCACGTTGTCGATGCGCTGCTTTTGTCGTTGACGCAGCGACAGACTTTTGTACGGGATGAGAAAGGACGTCAGTGTTGGGAACATCAGTCGTAAATATGTTCAGGTTTGTGCAGACGTCCAATGGAAAAGCCATTAATGACAGAAGGAAAAGAAAGGAAGTTCAGGTCACATGTTTGCCCCGGTGACCCTCTGGAAACCTCTGCGTAATGCCATAAACCTTCCGGAACCACTTCCACACCTGGTTCGTCTTTAAACCACTGCTCTGAAAACAGCCTTTTTGTACTCGCTGTGGTTTTTAACTCCATTTTTCTCCAGTTTCTCTGCTGTTTTTTGATTATTACCCTGTGGGAACATCTGTGTAATGTCAGAAACCTTCCCTGAACCACTTCCACACCTGTTTTGTCTTTAAACCAGTGGTTCTTAAATGGGGGTACGTGGAGTTACTGCAGGGGGTACATAAACATTTTCAAAATTCTTTTAAAACATAAAGTATTTTGCACACTATAAGGTGCATTAAGTTAAGTCAAAATTATGAAATAAGGAGTCAAAATGACATAAAAAGTCCAAATTAAAAGTTAAAATGTCAAAATCATGAGATGAAAAGTTTTTAAAATAATAACTTCACTTCCATCCATCAGTTAAAGTAAATGGAAGCGTGTGTTTGTCTCTTGTCACTGTAGTTGTTTCTGGTGAAAGGAAGAAATATCTGCTGTTCACTTCATATGTGAATCTGTTTGTTACTGTTTGTGGACTGAGTCACTTTTATTAAAGCTCCTCCCATTTTATGTTAAAACTCCTCCCACTTTCTGTGAGTAAAGGTCTTTCCCCGTTGCCATGGAAACCAGCCTGTAGTTCCACACGCAGACACACAGAGCTGACTGGAGTAAAGTCTGTCTGAATGTTAAACCATGCCTCTGAACTCCTGTGATTTTTGGTAAAACTGTAAATAATTGGTGAAAACAAAGTTGATGATGAGTGACAGGAGGGTCTGAGGAACAAGTACATGTACTTTTTATGTGTGTACTGTGAAACATAAGTGAGTTAGAACAATTTAAAAAACACTGAACTCAACATGGTGTTATTAGACACCATTGACCACAGTATCTTAGTGCACAGATTAGAATGTGATATAGGTATTAGAGGAGCAGCCCTCTGCTGCTTTAAATCATATTTATCTAATCCATACCAATTTGTTAACGTTAATCAACAATCATGGCCGTTCTCCAGAGTTAATTATGGCGTTCCTCAAGGGTCAGTCCTTGGGCCTATTTTGTTTACACTATATATGCTCCCTTTAGGTAACATCATTAGAAATCATGGCATTAATTTTCATTGTTATGCAGATGACACACAGCTATATTGATCGATTAAACCTGATCAGACCAGACAAATAGATAAACTAAGTACATGTGTCCAAGACATAAAAACTTGGATGAGTGCCAATTATCTTTTATTGAACCCTGAAAAAACTGAAGTCATTATAATAGGTCCTAAAAATTCCACAGACTCCCTAACTGACCAGATAGTTACTGTAGACAACTTAAGTGGAACACCCAGTGACACAGTTAAAAATTTAGGAGTTTTATTTTATCCACATCTGTCATTCAAAGGGTCAGGGGTCAGAGGTCAGGGCACATTAACCAAACATGTAGAACAGCCTTCTTTCACCTGCGCAACATTAGCCAAAATTAGGAATATTCTGTCTAAAATGACTGCAGAAAAATTAATTCATGCATTTGTTACATCACGATTAGATTATTGTAACTCCTGAACCCTGACCCCTAACCCTATCACCCCTGTGCTCCAAACCCTTCACTGGCTACCAGTTGAGTTTAGAATTAAATTTAAAATCCTCCTCCTTACATATAAAACCATTAATGGTATGGGTTAGGGTTAGGGGTCAGGGGTCAGGGGTTAATGGTATGGGCCCCTCTTATCTTAAAGATGATCTGGTTCTGTACCAGCCCAATAGAACCCTTTGTTCTCAGAATGCAGGTTTATTGAAAGTTCCTAGGGTTTCTAAAAGTACAGTAGGAGCTGGAGCCTTTAGTTACCATGGTTACTGTCTGATGGAGCTAGAGCCTTTAGTTACCATGGTTACTGTCTGATGGAGCTAGAGCCTTTAGTTACCATGGTTACTGTCTGATGGAGCTAGAGCCTTTAGTTACCATGGTTACTGTCTGATGGAGCTAGAGCCTTTAGTTACCATGGTTACTGTCTTATGGAATCATCTTCCCTTTAATATTAAAGATGCAGAAACAGTCTCTACATTTAAAATTAGGTTGAAAACATTCCTATTTGAGAAAGACTATGGTCAGGTTAGTTAAAAATTATGTGACTCATATATCATGTATACATGATGTATGAGTCACAGTTCAGTCTAGGCTGCCCTAGGAGTTAGAATGCTGGGGGGGAGTGGTGGCTCTCCTGACAGTGTCTGCACGGGAGGCATGGACGACAGGATCTGCAGTGTCTCGCCTGTGCCGACCTGTGACCCCGGACCCCGGACCCCCGCCCCTGCCTGTCTGGACCAGTCCCCCCCTCCTTCATTTATAAATGGACGTTCATCTATAGTCTGTCCGTCCATGGGAGTGGATCTGTCCTTCAATGTGGTTCTCCTCAAGATTTCTTCTTTTTCCCACTGGGTTTGGAAGTTTTTTCTGCTGAGAAGGAGGGTCTAAGGACAGGGGGAGGGTCTAAGGACAGTGGGAGGGTCTAAGGACAGGGGATGCTTGGGACTTTTCATATATTTCTGTAATTGATTGTGTTTTTGTAAAGCCCTGTGAGACGACTCTGTTGTGATTTAGGGCTTTATAAATAAAATTGAAGAAGAATAACATGAGACAGAAATGATTTTTCCAATAGAAGTCTATTGACAGAAATCCCTGACATCATCCCAAACAGGTTCCTGTCATTTCACTTCAAAAAGAGCTAGATCTTCAAACCCTGGTTTGTTTGAATTCTCAGAACCATGGCAACATTTGTGGAAAAGATTGTTTGTCTACTATTTATGGTTTTGCCGTGAGGACGAGTTATTGACACATTTTTCAGCTTAATTTTTTCTTCTCTCGTGCTCTA
>CM035798.1:3679500-3704500 GCA_020466265.1 Siphamia tubifer | reverse complement strand
AGACACACATACATACACACGGACAGACACACACACACACACACACAGACAGACAGACACACATACACAAAGACAGACAACAAGACAGACACACAAACACACACACACACAGACAGACAGACACACATACAGACACACGGACAGACACACACACACACACACACAGACAGACAGACACACATACACAAAGACAGACAACAAGACAGACACACACACACACACACACAGACAGACAGACACACATACACAAAGAAAGACACACAGACAGACACACACAAAGACAGATAGTCAGACAGACAGATAGACAGACAGACACACAGACAGTCAGACACACAAACACAATACAGACACACACAGACAGACACACAGATAGACACAGACAGACAGACACAAAGACAGTCAGAAAGACAGCCACACAGACATACAGACACACACATAGACAGACAGACACACATACACAAAGACACACACACAGACAGACAGACACACATACACAAAGACAGACAACAAGACAGACACACAAACACACAGACAGAAAGACACACATACAGACACACAGACAGACACAGGCAGACAGACACACAGACAGACACAAAGACAGATAGTCAGACAAACAGACACACAGAAAGACAGACGGACACACACACAGACACACAGACAGATAGACAAACACAAAGACAGACAGACAGACACACAGACAGACAGACACAAAGACATACAGACAAACAGACAGACATACACACATACAGACACACAGACAGACACAAAGACAGACAGACAGACACACACACAGATAGACAGACAGATAGAAAGACAGACACACATACAGACACACGGACACACACACACACACACACACAGACAGACACACAGACAGACAGACACACATACACAAAGACAGACAACAAGACAGACACACAAACACACAGACTGAAAGACACACATACAGACACACAGACAGACACACACAAAGACAGATAGTCAGACAGACAGATAGACAGACAGACACATAGAGATACAGACAGACACACAGACAGATAGACACAGATAGACAGACAGACACACAGAAAGACAGACACACATACACAAAGACAGACAGCAAGACAGACACACACACACAGACAGACACACAGACAGACAGACACGCATACACAAAGACAGACAACAAGACAGACAACAAGACAGACACACAAACACACAGACAGAAAGACACACATACAGACAACAAGACAGACACACACAAAGACAGATAGTCAGACAGACAGATAGACAGACAGACACACAGACAGTCAGACACACAAACACAATACAGACACACACAGACAGACACACAGATAGACACAGACAGACAGACACAAAGACAGTCAGAAAGACAGCCACGCAGACATACAGACACACACACAGACAGAAAGACACACATACAGACACACAAACAGACACAGACAGACAGAAGGGCAGACACACACACACACACAGACAGACACAAAGACAGATAGTCAGACAGACAGACATACAGACACACACACAGATAGACAAACACAAAGACAGACAGACACACAGACACACAGACAGACATACACACATACAGACACACAGACAGACACAAAGACAGACAGACACAAAGACAGACAGACACACAGACACACAGACACACAGACACAAAGACAGACAGACAAACAGACACACAGACAGACACACACACACAGAGATACAGACAGACACACAGACAGATAGACAGACAGACAAACAGACAGACACACAGAAAGACAGACGGACACACACACAGACATACAGACACACAGACAGATAGACAAACACAAAGACACACAGACAGACACACAGACAGACAGACACAAAGACAGACAGACAGACATACACACATACAGACACAAAGACAGACAGACAGACACACACACAGATAGACAGACAGATAGAAAGACAGACACACATACAGACACACGGACACACACACACACACACACAGACAGACACACAGACAGACAGACACACATACACAAAGACAGACAGCAAGACAGACACACAGACAGAAAGACACACATACAGACACACAGACAGACACACACAAAGACAGATAGTCAGACAGACAGATAGACAGACAGACACACAAACAGTCAGACACACAAACACAATACAGACACACACACAGACAGACACACAGATAGACACAGACAGACAGACACAAAGACAGTCAGAAAGACAGCCACGCAGACATACAGACACACACACAGACAGACAGACACACATACACAAAGACACACACGGAGACAGACAGACACACATACACAAAGACACACAGACAGACGCACAGACAGACACACAGACAAACACACGGACATACAGATAGTCAGACACACAGACAGACACAAAGACATACATACACACACAGACAGAAACACAGACAGACAGACACACAGATAGACACACAGACAGACCGAGACACAGACAGACACACAGAGAGACAGACACACAGACACACAGACATACACACACAGACAGACAGACAGACATACAGATAGTCAGACAGACAGACACACAGAGACAAACACAAAGATAGACAGACAGAAACACAGACAGACAGACACATAGATAGACACACACAGACACAAGGACAGACACACAGACAGACACACAAACACACAAACAAACAGACAGACACAGACAGACACACAGACAAACTGTGTCACAATCTTGGCTCATCCAGACATGGGACGTCTGCCTTTGCAGAGGTTTGCTCTCACAGAGTGCTTTCTAGTTATATTATTTATTTTGACCTTTGACCTACATCCACCTACATAGATCCCACACCGCAGGTGACATGGACCAAACCTCTCATAAAATTAAAACCAATTTGCTCCATAAATGTAGTGGATAGAGTGAAAACAAAAACAGATGAAATGTGTGGACAGTCCTGGAGCCAATCAGCTGAAGGTTCGACTGTTCCACAACAACTGACACAACCATCCAACAACAATGAAAGGTGCTGGAGTGTGAAAAGAGGAAATAATAGACACACTGCTAATAAACACACAGACAGACTGTTAGTGTTGTTATCTTTGATGTTATTATTGTTCTTTCTACTGTTGTTGTTGTTTGTGTTGTGTTCATTGCTGTATTTGTTGTTGTTCCCAAAGTTTTTTAAGGCTACAGTTGTCATTGCTGTTGTTATTACTGTTGCCGCTGTTGTTATTTTTGGTGTTGTTTTTGCTGCAAGTTGTTGTTATTATTATTGTTGTTGCTGTTATTGATGTTGTTATTGTTGTTGCTGTTGTTATGGTTGTTCTTGCTGCTGTTGATGTTCCACTTTTTTTGCATTTGCAGTTGGTAATGCTAAAGGTGTTGTTGCTACAGTTGTTGCTGTTGTTATTGTCACAGTTGTTATTGCTGGAATTGTTTGCGTTGTTGCTACAGTTTTTGTTGTTGTTATTGCTGCAGTTCTTGCTATTGCTAATTTTTGTTCTTTCTGCATTTGTTACTACAGTTGTTATTTCTACAGTTGTTGTTGCTACCGTTGTTGTTGCTACACTTGTTGTTAATGTTGTTATTGCAACAATTGATGCTACAGTTGTTGTGTCTGCTGCTGCAGTTTTGTTGTTGCTAGAGTTGTTGATATTGCTACACTTGTTGCTGTTATTGTTACTACTGCTGTTGTTGTTGTTGCTACAGATGTAGTTACTGCTGCAGTTGTTATTGTTACTGCTGTTGTTGCAGTTGTTGTTACTGCTACAGTTGGTATTGCTGCATTTGTTGTTATTACTGCTGTTGTTGCCGCAGTTCTTATTATTGATGCTATCGTTGCTACAGTTATAACTTTTGGTGTTGTTACAGCTGTTGTTTCTTTTGCAGTTGTTGTTATTGCTGCAGTTATTGTTACTGTTGTTGTTGTTATTGCTATAGTTGTTGTCACTGTTGTTACTGTTGGTATGACTGCAGTTGTTGTTGCTGTTTTTGCTGGCATTACAGCTGCAATTGTTGTTGTTGTTGCTACAGTTGTTGTTGCGGCCATTACTGCAGCAGTTGTTGTTGCTACAAATGTTATTGTTGCTGGCATTACTGCTGCAGTTGTTGTTGCTAGAGTAGTTGTTGCTGCTGGCATTATTGATGCAAATGTTGTTGTTGCTACAGTTGTTGTTGCTGCCATTACTGCTGCAGTTGTTGTTGCTACAGTTGTTGTTGCTGCTAGTATTACTCCTGCAATTGTTGTTGCTGCTGGCATTATTGCTGCAGTTGTTGTTGCTAAAGTTGTTGTTGCTGCTTGGCATTATTGCTACAGTTGTTGTTGCGGCCATTACTGCTGTAGTTGTTGTTGCAACAAATGTTGTTGTTGCTAACTTTACTACTGCCATTGATGTTGCGACAGTTGTTGTTGATGGTATTACTGCTGAATTTGTTGTTATTGCTACAGTTGTTGTTTCTGACATTACTGCTGCAGTTGTTGTCATTGGTACAGGTGTTGTTACTGCTGGCATTATTGCTGCAGTTGTTTTTGTTGCTACAGCTGTTTTGTTGCTGTTGTTATTGCTGCTATTGCTTTCATTGCCACAGTTGTTATTGCTGAAATTGTTGCTGTTGTTGTTGCTACAGTTGTTTTTTGTTGTTAATGCTGCAGTTCTTGCTATTGCAGCAATTTTTGTTGTTTCTGCATTTGTTACTACAGTTGTTATTTCTACAGTTGTTGTTGGTGCAGTTGTTGTTAGTTCTACAGTTGATGTTTCTATAGTTGTTGTTGCTACAGTTGATATTGCTTCATTTGTTGTTAATGTTGTTATTGCTACAATTGTTGCTACAATTGTTGTTGCTGCAAATGTATCATTGCTAGAGTTGTTTTTATTGCTACACTTGTTGCTGTTGTTGCTGCTGCTGTTGTTGCTGCAGCTCTTACTGTTGCTGGCATTACTGCTGCAGTTGTTGTTATTGCTACAGTTGTTATTGTTGCTTGCATTACTGCTGCAGTTGTTGCTCCAACAGTTGTGGTTGCTGGCATTACTGCTGCAGTTGTTGTTGCAACAGTTGATGTTGCTGGCATTATTGCTTCAGTTGTTATTGCTACAGTTGTTCTTGCTGGCATTACTGCTGCAGTGTTTGTTGTTGTTGCAACAATTGTTGTTGCTGCTGGCATTATTGCTGCGGTTGTTGTTGCTATTGTTGTTGTTGCTGGCATTACTACTGCAGTTGTTGTTGTTTCTACAGCTGTTGTTGCTGGCATTATTGCTGCAGTTGTTGTTCCTAAAAAATTTTTTTGCTACAGTTGCTGTTTCTTCTACAGTTGTTGTTGCAGTTGTTTTTACTGGTATTACTGCTGCAGTGTTTTTTGTTGTTGCTACAGCTGTTGTTACTGCTGTCATTATTGCTGAATTTGTTGTTGTTGCTGCAGTTGTTGTTGTTGCTGTCATTATTGCTGCAGTTGTTGTAACTACAGTTGTCATTGTTGCTGACATTACTGCTGCAGTTGTTATTGTAGTTGCTAGACATGTTTTTGCTGGCATTATTGCTGCAGTTGTTGTTGCTACAGTTGTTGTTGTTGCTAGCATTACTACTGCAGTTATTGTTGCTGCTGCTGCTGCTGGCATTACTGCTGCAGTTGCTGTTGCTATAGTTGTTGTTGTTGGCATTACTGCTGCAGTTGTTGTTGCTACAGTTATTGTTGCTGCTGACATTACTGCTGCAGTTGTTTTTGTTGCTACAGTTGTTTTTGCTGCTGGCATTACTGCTGCAGTTGTCGTTCCTACATTTTTTTTGCTACAGTTGCTGTTTCTTCTACAGTTGTTGTTGCAGTTGTTTTTACTGGTATTACTGCTGCAGTGTTTTTTGTTGTTGCTACAGCTGTTGTTACTGCTGTCATTATTGCTGAATTTGTTGTTGTTGCTGCAGTTGTTGTTGTTGCTGTCATTATTGCTGCAGTTGTTGTTACTACTGTAACAGGCTTCGGGGAACCCAAGCGCAAAACAAGAGGCGTGCGTAAAAGTCCAAACAACAATTTATTGATACACAGAATAAAGTCACAGAACTGATGAGTGAGGACAAGTTCCCTTCAAAGTCTCTAAGCGCTGGGCTGTACTTATCCCAGTCGGGCACAGATGTTCTCCACAGCTCAGAAGGGGAAACTGGTCTCGGTTCGGATCCGGTCCAAGGTCGGGGCTGGCGGCGGTACTCGTAGTCGGGGTTCGGTCCAAGGTCGGGGCAGGCGGCAGGTATCAGGGTCAGCGTCAGTTCCAGGATCAGGGCAGGCGGCAAGAGACTTAACTGGTTCTGGATCAGGTTCAATAACAGACAGGGGTAACAGGCAGAAATCGGAGGTCGGACAGAAACGGGACTGGTACACGGAACACAGGGTAAACAGAATTGCTGGAGAATCAGAGCACTGGTCATGATAATCTGGCAAAGAACTGAGGTCTGAATGCAGACTATATACTCCTCACCTGATGAGTTCAGCTGCCCTCACCAGGTGAGTTGTATCTCTAATTAACCAGGCAGAACAGAACAGGGTGAAAGGTGACAGGCAGGAACACAGAACAGAACACAAGACACAGGATATGACAGAACCCCCCCCCCAAAGAACGTCTCCCGACGTTCTACACTATAAACCACAAAAAAAAAACCAAAAACAAGACAAGGGAGGGTGGTGGGGGCTCCGGAGGAGGGTCAGAATTCCTCGGAGACGTCAGAGTTCATCTCGACATTATCCTCCTCGTAACTCTCCCAGGTCATTTCCTCCGGTTCCGATACATCCCCAGGGAGATCCCCTCCTCGACTTCATCCATGAGTTCTTCAGTCTCCTCCTCTTCACTTGACGGAGGGTCAGGGATGTCGAGAGGGGGAAATTTCCGGCGTCTGGGGTTGGAGGGTTGACCTGGGTGGGAAGCGTGAAACTGGGTGATTAATCTCTTATCCAATATTTGCCGGGCTGGTACCCATGTCCTCTCCTCGGGACCGTAACCCTCCCAATCTACCAGATATTGCAGGCCTCTCCCCCACCGTCTGGAACGAAGTAACCTCCGGACAGTGTAGGCTGGTGCACCGTCGATCATCCTAGGGAGAGGTGGAGACTGAGAGGGACCCATTAGCGGACTTTCTGAAACCGGCTTCAATCTAGAAATATGGAAGGAGGGGTGGATCTTCATGGAACGCGGAAGGGATAGTTTGACCGCTACAGGGTTGATTATCTTTTCTATCGTGAACGGTCCAATAAATCTAGGGGACAGTTTCCTAGACTCGACCCTCAATGGAAGATCCTTGGTGGACAGCCAAACTCTTTGGCCCACCTTATAAGTAGGTCCTGGTGACCTCTTCTTATTGGCGTAACAAGCCTGTCTCTTAATAGACTGCAGCAACGAGGCACGGGCGTTTTTCCAGACTCTTTTACACTTCTTTAAGAAAGATTCTACAGAGGGGGTACTTGAACGGATATCGGTGTCGGGGAACAGAGGAGGTAAGTATCCGTTACCAGCCTCAAACGGGGTCATACCGGTAGATGAATTGACGAGGGTGTTGTGCGCGTACTCAACCCATACCAACTGTTTAGACCACTGTCCCGGATCCCTCGAAGTCATACATCGAAGAAGTGATTCCAGTTCCTGGTTGGCTCTCTCGGACTGCCCATTGGTCTGAGGGTGAAAACCTGAGGAAAGACTCACAGATGCCCCAATTAAATGGCAAAACTCCCTCCAGAAGGAGGAAGTGAATTGTGGACCCCTATCGGATACAATATCAGTAGGAAGTCCATGTATCCTGAACACATGAGTTAACACAAGAAGTGCTGTTTCTTTGGCAGAAGGGAGCTTGGGCAAGGGAACAAAGTGAGCCATTTTACTGAACCTGTCGACGATCGTCAGGATCACCGTGTTGCCCTCAGAAGGAGGCAATCCAGTGACGAAGTCCAGGGATATGTGAGACCAGGGACGATGGGGCACAGGTAGGGACCGGAGATGCCCGGCAGGCACGTTCCTGTTGCTCTTATTCTGCGAACAGACTGGGCAAGCATTAACATATGCGGTGACGTCCTCCTTTAGGGAGGGCCACCAGAACCTCCTCTTGACCACCTCAAGAGTACGGTTAACCCCAGGATGACAGGTCAGATTTGAACCATGGAGCCACTGCAGAAGTTCACTTCTGAAAGAGAGGGGTACGAACAGGTGAGTGACAGGGCAGTTACTGGGTCCGGGTTCATTCTCCACCGCCGTCTTAATTCTTTCTTCCAGTTCCCATCTTATGACCGCGACTCTGGAAGCTCGGGGAAGGATGGGTTCCGGATCTCCTTCCTCCTCGTCAGTGAAGTGGAACTGTCTGGATAAGGCGTCAGGCTTTATGTTGCGGGAACCTGGGCGGTAGGAGAGGCAAAAATCAAACCGATTAAAGAATAGTGACCATCGTGCTTGCCTGGAGTTGAGTCGTTTGGCGGTTTTCAGGTATTCCAGGTTCTTGTGATCTGTCCAAACCACAAATGGTTCCTTAGCGCCCTCCAGCCAGTGTCTCCACTCCTCGAGTGCCAGCTTGACTGCCAGAAGTTCTCGGTTCCCAATGTCATAGTTTTTCTCTGCAGGAGATAAACGTTTTGAAAAAAAAGCACAAGGATGCATTTTATTGTCGGAACCATTTCTCTGGGAAAGGACCGCCCCTACTCCCACACTGGAAGCGTCGACCTCTACCACGAACTGTCTGGTTGGATCGGGAAACTGGAGAATAGGAGCGGAACTAAACAGAGTCTTTAATTTAAGGAACGCCTGTTCAGCATCTTGGTTCCAATGAAAAGGAATCTTAGAAGAGGTTAAGGCACTAAGGGGAGCAGCAATAGTGCTATAACCTCTGATGAACCTTCGATAGAAGTTTGCAAACCCCAGGAACCGTTGGAGCTGCTTGCGAGTTCCGGGAACAGGCCAATCGGTTACTGCTGCTACCTTGGAGGGATCCATCTGGAGCTTGTTCTGGCCCACAATGTATCCAAGGAAGGAGACCGAAGGAACATGAAACTCGCACTTCTCTGCCTTGACGTACAGGGAGTTCTCTAGAAGCCTCTGGAGAACCTGCTGGACATGATGAATGTGTTCCTGTTCAGAGCGAGAAAATATCAGAATGTCATCCAGGTAGACGAACACAAACTGATTTAACATATCTCTTAAAACCTCGTTAATGAGGTTTTGAAAAACTGCTGGAGCGTTAGTCAACCCAAAAGGCATGACTAAATATTCATAATGTCCTGAGGGTGTGTTGAATGCGGTCTTCCACTCATCTCCCTCCCGAATACGTACTAGATGGTAGGCATTGCGCAGATCTAGTTTAGAGAAAATAGTGGCGCCTTGAAGTAGTTCGAAGGCAGAGGAGATGAGTGGCAACGGATACCTGTTCTTGACCGTGATGTCATTCAGCCCCCTGTAGTCGATGCAGGGTCGAAGGGTCTTGTCTTTCTTCTCCACGAAGAAGAAACCGGCTCCCGCCGGAGAGGATGAGGGTCTGATGATTCCTGCAGCTAGAGCATCATTAATGTATGTGTCCATAGCTTTACGTTCTGGAGCGGAAAGGGAGTATAATCTACCCTTAGGAGGGGAGGTACCTGGTAGGAGATCTATATTGCAGTCATAGTCCCGGTGAGGAGGTAACGATGTCGCCCTCACCTTAGAGAACACCTCCCGGTAATCCAGATAAACGGCGGGAACCATGTTCAGATCCTGTGGTGTTGCTGAAGGTGCCGCTCTAGACACGAGCTCCCTCTGTTGGAGACAAATGGATTGACAGCCCTTACCCCAACTTAAAACCGATCCGGTCTGCCAATCCACATGCGGGTTATGACGGCGAAGCCATGGATATCCTAGAATCACAGGAAGATCAGGTGAGTTCAGAACAAAAAATGAAATAGTCTCTAAATGATTTCCGGCCATGATCATTGGCACAGACTCAGTCTGATGAGTGATTCTTGCCAATAAATGGCCATCTAAAGCATGTGCCACTATAGGCTCCTTGAGAGCACTGACAGATAACCCAAGCTGATTAACCAGTTTCTTGTCCATAAGATTACTGTCAGCTCCAGAATCAATGAATGCGGACAGGGTGATGGATTCACCCTTGGGTCGGAGTTGAACATGGAACACAGGTCGGGGAGTGGGGGCAGCGGAAGAGGATCGACTCAGCAAAATGCCCCCCTTTAATGCTGAGCCTGGTCTTTTAACGGACAACTCTGAATATAGTGTCCAGAACCCCCACAATAGAGACACAGATTCTCTCTGCGACGTCGTTCTTGTTCCTGCTGAGATGACCTGGTCCGTCCCATCTGTCTAGACTCCGCCCCTGTAACCTGCGGCCGGAGAGCTGGAGCGGATGATGTCCTGGAGGAATAGCTGGCTTCTCCCCTCTCTCTCCTTCGCTCCCTCAACCGATTGTCCAACATGATGGTCAGGTGGATTAATCCCTCCAGGGAGGCGGGATCGCCTCGCAGAGCTAACTCATCCTTTATCTCCGAGTTCAGGCTTCTGCGAAACAGCGCTCGTAACGCCTTATCCTCCCATCCAGAATCCGCTGCTGCAATGTGGAAAGTGATGGCGTACTGCGCGACTGGAGCGTCCCCCTGTCTTAAAGACAACAACCTGGTCTCCGCCTCACGGCCTCTGACCGGATGATCGAACACTAATAACATTTCATTAATCAATCGATCATAATTTGTACGAAGTTCAGGACGCTGGGTAGAAACAGCCAAAGCCCATGCCGCTGCCTGACCAGAGAGTAAACTCATCACAAACGCTGACTTAGACTCACTTGTAGCATAACTGAGCGGCTGTTGACTAAACACCAGAGAGCATTGGTGAAGAAACTGACCGCATAACCCAAGGTCTCCGTGATACCCGTCCGGGGTGGGCATGTGGGGTTCCCGGGATAACCTGCCGGCCGCCGGGGTTGTCTCAGGAGAGGGAGCGGAGGTGGTGGTGGTGACCATGGTCGGTGCGGTGGTGATCCCTGCTGCTGGTGTCGGCGGAGTGAGCCGCGAATCCAGGGAATGGAGCTGGGTCCGAACCTCCGCTAAGGCTGCTCCAAGCTCCTTCATACCTGTACCCAGAACATTCAGAGCCTCACTGTGCTGAGTGGTCACTTTGCCCTGACCACGTACAGCCTCTAGCAACGCCTCAAGTTCTGCTGGGTTCATGTTGGCCAGATTATTCTGTAACAGGCTTCGGGGAACCCAAGCGCAAAACAAGAGGCGTGCGTAAAAGTCCAAACAACAATTTATTGATACACAGAATAAAGTCACAGAACAGATGAGTGAGGACAAGTTCCCTTCAAAGTCTCTAAGCGCTGGGCTGTACTTATCCCAGTCGGGCACAGATGTTCTCCACAGCTCAGAAGGGGAAACTGGTCTCGGTTCGGATCCGGTCCAAGGTCGGGGCTGGCGGCGGTACTCGTAGTCGGGGTTCGGTCCAAGGTCGGGGCAGGCGGCAGGTATCAGGGTCAGCGTCAGTTCCAGGGTCAGGGCAGGCGGCAAGAGACTTAACTGGTTCCGGATCAGGTTCAATAACAGACAGGGGTAACAGGCAGAAATCGGAGGTCGGACAGAAACGGGACTGGTACACGGAACACAGGGTAAACAGAATTGCTGGAGAATCAGAGCACTGGTCATGATAATCTGGCAAAGAACTGAGGTCTGAATGCAGACTATATACTCCTCACCTGATGAGTTCAGCTGCCCTCACCAGGTGAGTTGTATCTCTAATTAACCAGGCAGAACAGAACAGGGTGAAAGGTGACAGGCAGGAACACAGAACAGAACACAAGACACAGGATATGACAACTACAGTTGTCATTGTTGCTGACATTACTGCTGCAGTTGTTATTGTAGTTGCTAGACATGTTTTTGCTGGCATTATTGCTGCAGTTGTTGTTGCTACAGTTGTTGTTGTTGTTGTTGCGAGCATTACTACTGCAGTTATTGTTGCTGCTGTTGTTGTGCATTAATGCTGCAGTTTTTGTTGTTGTTGCTACAGTTATTGTTGCTGCTGACATCACTGCTGCAGTTGTTGTTGCTACAGTTGTTGTTGTTGCTGGCATTACTTCTGCAGTGTTTGTTGTAGTTGCAACAATTGTTGTTGCTGCTGGCATTACTGCTGTAGTTGTCGTTCCTACAGTTTTTGGTGCTACAGTTGCTATTGTTTCTTCTACAGTTGTTGTTGCAGTTGTTGTTGCTGGTATTACTGCTGCAGTGTTTTTTGTTGTTGCTACAGCTGTTGTTACTGCTGGCATTATTGCTGAATATGTTGTTGCTGCAGTTGTTGCTGCTGGCATTATTGCTGCGGTTGTTGTTGTTGCTGGCATTACTTCTGCAGTGTTTGTTGTTGTTGCAACAATTGTTGTTGCTGCTGGCATTACTGCTGCAGTTGTTGTTCGTACAGTTTTTGTTGCTACAGTTGCTGTTGTTTCTTCTACAGTTGTTGTTGCAGTTGTTGCTGCTGGTATTACTGCTGCAGTGTTTGTTGTTGTTGCTGCTGGCATTACTGCTGCAGTTGTTATTGTAGTTGCTACACATATTTTTGCTGGCATTATTGCTGCAGTGGTTGTTGCTACGGTTGTTGTTGTTGCTAGCATTACTACTGCAGTTGTTGTTGTTGCTGCTGCTGGCATTACTGCTGCAGTTGCTGTTGCTATAGTTGTTGTTGGCATTACTGCTGCAGTTGTTATTGTTGCTACAGTTATTGTTGCTGCTGGCATTATTGCTACAGTTGTTGTTGTTGCTAGCATTACTACTGCAGTTATTGTTGTTGCTGCTGGCATTACTGCTGCAGTTGCTGTTGCTATATTTGTTGTTGTTGTTGGCATTACTGGTGCAGTTGCTGTTGCTATAGTTGTTGTTGTTAGCATTAATGCTGCTGCAGTTGGTGTTGTTGTTGCTGCAGTTGTTACTACAGTTGTCATTGTTGCTGACATTACTGCTGCAGTTGTTGTTCCTAAAGTTTTTGTTGCTACAGTTGCTGTTATTTCCTCTACAGTTGTTCTTACAGTTGTTGTTGCTGGTATTACTGCTGCAGTATTTTTTTATTGCTGCTACAGTTTTTGTTTGTGCTTCTTGCATTATTAATACATTTGTTGTTGTATCTACCGTTGTTGATGTTGCCAGCATTACAACTGTAGTTGTTGTTGTTGCTGAAGCAGTTACTAATGCAGTTGTTGTCGCTACAGTTGTTGTTGCTGACATTGGTGCTGCAGTTGTTGCTACAGTTGTTATTGTTGCTGGCATTACTGCTGCAGAGTTTGTTGTTGTTGCAACAATTGTTGTCGTTGCTGCTGGCATTATTGCTGCGGTTGTTGTTGCTACAGTTGTTGTTGCTGGCATGACACTATTAACACTAGTTAACACTAGTTAACAGTTGTTCTCAGACCTCATGTATTAACACTAGTTAGCACTAGTTAACACTAGTTAACAGTTGTTCTCAGACCTTATGTATTAACACTAGTTATAACTAGTTAACAGTAGTTAACGCTAGTTAACACTAGTTAACAGTTGTTCTCAGACCTCAGGTATTAACACTAGTTAACACTAGTTAACAGTTGTTCTCAGACCTCATGTATTAACACTAGTTAACACTAGTTAACGGTAGTTAACACTAGTTAACAGTTGTTCTCAGACCTCAGGTATTAACACTAGTTAACAGTTGTTTTCAGACCTCATGTATTAACACTAGTTAACACTAGTTAACAGTTGTTCTCAGACCTCATGTATTAAAACTAGTTAACACAAGTTAACAGTTGTTCTCAGACCTCATGTATTAACACTAGTTAACAGTAGTTAACACTAGTTAACAGTTGTTCTCAGACATCAGGTATTAACACTAGTTAACAGTAGTTAACACTAGTTAACAGTTGTTCTCAGACCTCATGTATTAACACTAGTTAACACTAGTTAACAGTTGTTCTCAGACCTCAGGTATTAACACTAGTTAACACTAGTTAACAGTTGTTCTCAGACATCAGGTATTAACACTAGTTAACACTAGTTAACAGTTGTTCTCAGACCTCAGGTATTAACACTAGTTAACAGTTGTTCTCAGACCTCATGTATTAACACTAGTTTACACAAGTTTACACTAGTTAACAGTTGTTCTCAGACCTCATGTATTAACACTAGTTAACACTAGTTTACACTAGTTAACAGTTGTTCTAAGACCTCAGGTATTAACACTAGTTAACACTAGTTAACAGTTGTTCTCAGACCTCAGGTATTAACACTAGTTAACACTAGTTAACAGTTGTTCTCAGACCTCATGTATTAACACTAGTTTACACAAGTTTACACTAGTTAACAGTTGTTCTCAGACCTCATGTATTAACACTAGTTAACACTAGTTTACACTAGTTAACAGTTGTTCTAAGACCTCAGGTATTAACACTAGTTAACACTAGTTAACAGTTGTTCTCAGGCCTCAGGTATTAACACTAGTTAACACGAGTTAACACTAGTTAACAGTTGTTCTCAGACCTAAGGTATTAACACTAGTTAACTCTTGTGCGGTCCTTCGTAAAAGGCACACTGGCTGTGTCCTACAATCGGGTCTTAAAAACCCAGATCCAAAGTTCAGTTCCATAGACTCATCACCCCACCCCCCAAGGATGTATTACTGTTTTCAGTAGTAAGCAATGGCATCCTACAGTACGTATAAAAAGGTACATTTGTGAGCCACCGGGTCTCTTTGACCCGAAGGACCGCACAAGGGTTAACACTAGTTAACACTAGTTAACAATTGTTCTCAGACCTCAGGTATTAACACTAGTTAACACTAGTTAACAGTTGTTCTCAGACCTCAGGTATTAACACTAGTTAACACTAGTTAACAGTTCTCAGACCTCAGGTATTAACACTAGTTAACACTAGTTAACAGTTGTTCTCAGACCTCATGTATTAACACTAGTTAGCACTAGTTAACAGTTGTTAACGCTAGTTAACACTAGTTAACAGTAGTTAACACTAGTTAACAGTTGTTCTCAGACCTCCTGTATTAAAACTAGTTAACACTAGTTAACACTAGTTAACAGTTGTTCTCAGACCTCATGTATTAACACTAGTTAACAGTAGTTAACACTAGTTAACAGTTGTTCTCAGACCTCAGGTATTAACACTAGTTAACACTAGTTAACACTAGTTAACAGTTGTTCTCAGACCTCAGGTATTAACATTAGTTAACAGTAGTTAGCACTAGTTAACAGTTGTTAACGCTAGTTAACACTAGTTAACACTAGTTAACAGTTGTTCTCAGACCTCATGTATTAAAACTAGTTAACACTAGTTAACAGTAGTTAACAGTTGTTCTCAGACCTCAGGTATTAACACTAGTTAACACTAGTTTACACTAATTAACAGTTGTTCTCAGACCTCATGTATTAACACTAGTTAACAGTAGTTAACACTAGTTTACACTAGTTAACAGTTGTTCTCAGACCTCATGTATTAACACTAGTTAACACTAGTTAACAGTTGTTCTCAGACCTCATGTATTAACACTAGTTAACACTAGTTAACAGTAGTTAACACTAGTTTACACTAGTTAACAGTTGTTCTCAGACCTCATGTATTAACACTAGTTAACACTAGTTAACACTAGTTAACAGTTGTTCTCAGACCTCAGCTATTAACACTAGTTAACACTAGTTAACAGTTGTTCTCAGACATCAGGTATTAACGCTAGTTAACACTAGTTAACAGTTGTTCTCAGACATCAGGTATTAACACTAGTTAACACTAGTTAACAGTTGTTCTCAGACCTCAGGTATTAACACTAGTTAACACGAGTCAACACTAGTTAACATTTGTTCTCAGACCTAAGGTATTAACACTAGTTAACACTAGTTAACAGTTGTTCTCAGACCTCAGGTATTAACACTAGTTAACAGTAGTTAACACTAGTAAACAGTTGTTCTCAGACCTCAGGTATTAACACTAGTTAACACTAGTTAACAGTTGTTCTCAGACCTCAGGTATTAACACTAGTTAACACTAGTTAACAGTTGTTCTCAGACCTCATGTATTAACACTAGTTAACACTAGTTAACACTAGTTAACGGTTGTTCTCAGACCTAAGGTATTAACACTAGTTAACACTAGTTAACAGTTGTTCTCAGACCTCATGTATTAACACTAGTTAGCACTAGTTAACAGTTGTCAACACTAGTTAACACTAGTTAACAGTTGTTCTCAGACCTCAGGTATTAACAGTAGTTAACACTAGTTAACAGTTGTTCTCAGACCTCATGTATCAAAACTAGTTAACACTAGTTAACAGTTGTTCTCAGACCTCATGTATTAACACTAGTTAACAGTAGTTAACACTAGTTAACAGTTGTTCTCAGACCTCAGGTATTAACACTAGTTAACAGTAGTTAACACTAGTTAACAGTTGTTCTCAGACCTCAGGTATTAACACTAGTTAACAGTTGTGTTCAGACCTCATGTATTAACACTAGTTAACACTAGTTAACAGTTGTTCTCAGACCTTATGTATTAAAACTAGTTAACACTAGTTTACAGTTGTTCTCAGACCTCATGTATTAAAACTAGTTAACACTAGTTAACAGTTGTTCTCAGACCTCAGGTATTAACACTAGTTAACAGTAGTTAACACTAGTTAACAGTTGTTCTCAGACCTCAGGTATTAACACTAGTTAACACTAGTTTACACTAATTAACAGTTGTTCTCAGACATCATGTATTAACACTAGTTAACACTAGTTAACAGTTGTTCTCAGTCTTCAGGTATTAACACTAGTTAACAGTAGTTAACACTAGTTAACAGTTGTTCTCAGACCTCAGGTATCCAGGTAGTTTGTTCCACAGTTGAGGAGCAGAGTAACAGAATGATGCCTCACTTTGTTTCGTTCTTATGTTTGAAACACACAGTTAACCTGTTCCTGATGACCTCTGACCTCAGGGCTCTGGATGCTTCATAGGGAACCAGTAGGTCTAGGATGTATTTGGGTCCAAGGCCGTTTAGTTCTTTATAGACCAGGAGTAAGATTTAGAACTGTGACCTTTGACCCACAGGAAGACAATGTAAGGATTTGAGGACGGGTGTGATGTGGTCCAGTTTCCTGGTACTGGTCAGGACTCTGGCAGCAGCGTTTTGGATCAGCTGTAGCTGCCTGATTGATTTTTTGTTTAGACCAGTGAAGACACCATTATAATAATGTAACAACTTGCTGTTGCTACAGTTGTTGTTGTTGTTTGCATTATAGCTGCAGTTGTTGTTTTGTTGTTGTTGTTTGCTACAGTTGTTGTTTTCGCTGGCGTTATTGCTGAAGTTGTTGTTGCTGGTACAGTTGGTGTTGTTGCTGGCATTACTGCTGCAGTTGTTATTGCTACAGTTGTTGTTACTGGCATTACTGCTGCAGTTGTTGTTATTGCTACAGTTGTTGTTGCTGGCATTACTGCTGCAGTTGTTGTTGCTACAGTTGTTGTTTCTGGCATTACTGCTGCAGTTGTTGTTGCTACAGTTGTTGTTGCTGGCATTACTGCTGCAGTTGTTGTTACTGGCATTACTGCTGCAGTTGTTATTGCTACAGTTGTTGTTGTTGCTGGCATTACTGCTGTAGTTGTTGTTACTGGCATTACTGCTGCAGTTGTTATTGCTACGGTTGTTGTTGCTGGCATTACTGCTGCAGTTGTTATTGCTACAGTTGTTGTTTCTGGCATTACTGCTGCAGTTGTTATAGCTACAGTTGTTGTTTCTGGCATTACTGCTACAGTTGTTGTTGTTGGTACAGTTTCTATTATTGCTAGCATTACTGCAGCAGTTATATTTGTTGCTACAATTGTAGTTGGTGCTGGCATTACTGCTGCAGTTGTTATTGCTACAGTTGTTGTTACTGGCATTACTGCTGCAGTTGTTGTTATTGCTACAGTTGTTGTTGCTGGCATTACTGCTGCAGTTGTTGTTGCTACAGTTGTTGTTTCTGGCATTACTGCTGCAGTTGTTGTTACTGGCATTACTGCTGCAGTTGTTGTTGCTGGCATTACTGCTGCAGTTGTTGTTGCTACAGTTGTTGTTTCTGGCATTACTGCTGCAGTTGTTGTTACTGGCATTACTGCTGCAGTTGTTGTTGCTGGCATTACTGCTGCAGTTGTTGTTACTGGCATTACTGCTGCAGTTGTTATTGCTACAGTTGTTGTTGCTGGCATTACTGCTGTAGTTGTTGTTACTGGCATTACTGCTGCAGTTGTTGTTGCTGGCATTACTGCTGCAGTTGTTATTGCTACAGTTGTTGTTTCTGGCATTACTGCTGCAGTTGTTATTGCTACAGTTGTTGTTTCTGGCATTACTGCTGCAGTTGTTGTTATTGCTACAGTTATTGTTACTGGCATTACTGCTGCAGTTGTTGTTGTTGCTACCCTTGTTATTGTTGCTGGCATTATCGCTGCAGGTGTTGTTTTTTCTACAGTTGTTGGCATTACTGTTGCAGTTGTTGTTGGTGATAGCATTACAGATGCAGTTGTTATTGCTACAGTCGTTGTTCCTGGCATTACTGCTACAGTTGTTGTTGTTGGTACAGTTTCTATTATTGCTAGCATTACTGCAGCAGTTATATTTGTTGCTATAATTGTAGTTGCTGCTGGCATTATTGCTGTGGTTGTTGTTGCTACAGTTGTTTTTGTTGCTGGCATTACTGCTGCAGTTGTTGTGGTTGCTACAGTTGTTTTTGTTGCTGGCATTACTGCCGCAGTTGATGTTGCAATAGTTGTTGTTGCTGTTGGCATTATATCTGCAGATGTTGTTTTCGCTGGCATTATTGCTGAAAATGTTGTTGCTGGTACAGTTATTGTTGCTACAGTTTTTGTTGCTGCTTGCATTACTGTTGCTGTTGTTGTTGTTGCTATACATGTTGTTGCTATCATTACTGCTGCAGTTGCTGTTGCTACAGTTATTATTGTTGTTGTTTTCATTACTGCTGCAGTTATTGCTGTTGCTACAGTTGTTGTTGTTGCTGGCATTACTGCTGCAGTTGTTATTGTTGCTACAGTTGTTGTTGTTGTTGGCATTACTGGTGCAGTTGTTGTTGCTGCTGGCATTATAGCTGCAGTTGTTGTTTTGTTGTTGTTGTTGCTACAGTTGTTGTTTTCGCTGGCATTATTGCTGAAGTTGTTGTTGCTGGTACAGTTGCTGTTGTTTCTGGCATTACTGCTGCAATTGTTGTTGTTGCTACCATTGTTATTGTTGCTGGCATTATCGCTGCAGGTGTTGTTTTTTCTACAGTTGTTGTTGTTGGCATTACTGTTGCCGTTGTTGTTCATACAGTTGTTGTTGCTACAGTTGTTGTTGTTTTTGCTACAGTTGTTGTTACTGCAGGCATTATTGCTGTAGTTGTTGTTGCTGGCATTACTGCTGCAGTTGTTTTTCGGACAGTTGTTGTTGCTACAGTTGTTGTTGTTGCTGTATTCCTCCTGCAGTTGTTGTTGTTGCTGCAGTTGTTGTTGCTACAGTTCAATTCAATTTTATTTATAAAGCCCTAAATCACAACAGTCGTCTCACAGGGTTTTACAAAAACACAATCAACTACAGAGATACATGAAAAGACCTCAGCATCCCCTGTCCTTAGACCCTCCCCCTGTCCTTAGACCCTCTTTCTCAGCAGAAAAAACTTCCAAACCCAGTGGGAAAAAGAATAAATCTTGAGGAGAACCACATTGAAGGACAGATCCACTCCCATGGACGGACAGACTATAGATGAACATCCATTTATAAATGAAGGAGGGGGGGCTGGTCCAGACAGGCAGGGGCGGGGGTCCGGGGTCACAGGTCGGCACAGGCGGGACACTGCAGATCCTGTCGTCCATGGCTCCCACGCAGACACTGTCAGGAGAGCCACCACTCCCCCCTGGGGGGAGTGGTGGGCGTTATGGGATTATGGGTAAAAACAACCAGGTCACTCATTTCAACAGCAAATGTTCAGATCAGATGGAGGGTGTGTCTGTGAATGTGGGTTGGTTTATGAACATTTTGGATAAAGCCTAATCCGTCTAGTAGGTCACTAAATGCATTACTCAGAGAGTCAGTGTTGTTGTCAACATGTATGTTCAAATCACCAACTATTATAATCCTATCCCAGTTCAACACTACACTGGATAGAAAGTCAGAGACTGATGAGATCCAAGCTGTGAATAAGGACCAGGAGGGACATAAACTAGGACAAAAAGGACTGGTTTTTGGTTTCTGCAGTTGGGGAAAGTAATGGATAAAAGTAGACTTTCAAAGGAGTGGTAAGTGGGATTAATTTTAGGATTAATTTTAGGACGAAGACCTAAACTGGAGTGAGATATTACTGCCACTCCTCCACCACCACCACTGGTTCTGGCTGTGTGATAGTTCACCTGGATTAATTTAATGGGACATATTCATCCTGCTGAAGCCAGGTTTGAGTCACAGCTAAAATATTAATCTATTGATCACTGATTAGATCATTGATTCATAGAGATTTGGGAGAAATTGACCTAATATTGATCAGTCAACATTAGATAAAATTGTTAGGTGTTCTTTTAATATGATTATTCCTTAAAACTATTTTTATTAAATTATTTGATCTCACTCCTATAGGTTTAATAATATTAGGTTTATTATTAACTACACAGTGTTTACATCACATGTTCATATACATAATGTGCATCAGACGCAATGATCCATTTGACTAAAGGTCAAAGGTTAAAGTCACAATTAACTAAACCATAACAATCTGTCACTAGTTTAACAGAATATTTTAGTAATTTTTTGGTTTTATTTTTCCCCTGATGTTTGACTGATAGCCCCCCCCCCCCCCCTCTCCCTCCTACCACCTCTCCCCCTTCTCTCTCTCCCTCCCCTGTGCCCCTCAGGTGACTGTCCAGGTGCAGTAAACTTCGTCTTGTCGGCAGAAGGTTCCGATCTTTCATTGGTCGACCAGGCGAACATCTGGCTCTTCTTGCGTTTGAACAAATCCAACCGTAGTCGAGCCAAAGTCACCATCCGACTCTTCCAACACTTCTCCGCTGCGTGTCCTCTGGTGGTGCCGCAGGACGACTTCCTCCTGGCTGAGAAGACAGTGGACACACGGCGAAGTGGATGGCACACCTTCCCAGTGTCGGCTGCGGTTCAGGCGCTGCTGGAGAAAAAAGGTGGGAATGCGGCACTCAGCCTGCGCGTGTCCTGCCCACTCTGCGCCGACACCGGCGCCGCGCCAGTCCTGGTCGGCTCTCCAGAGACTCGACAGCGCCCCGACGGCCCTCGCGACCAGTCTCACCGGCCTTTCCTCATGGCCGTGGTGCGACAGGGCGACAGCGACTCACGGAGGCGCAGGAAGCGTGGGCTGGAGTGTGACGGGAAGGTCCGCGTCTGCTGCAAACGGCAGTTCTACGTCAACTTCAAAGACATCGGCTGGAACGACTGGATCATCGCGCCGCCCGGTTACCACGCCAACTACTGCGAGGGCGAGTGTCCATCCCACGTGGCGAGCATCACGGGCTCCACGCTGTCATTCCACTCTACCGTCATCAGCCACTATCGCATGCGCGGCTACAGCCCGTTCCAGAACCTGCGCTCGTGCTGCGTCCCCACGAGGTTACGTGCCATGTCCATGCTTTACTACAACGAAGAGCAGAAGATCATCAAGAAGGACATTCACAACATGATCGTGGAGGAGTGCGGATGCTCGTAGACGACGCACCAGAGGATGACCAACACAGGCGTTAAGAGACGGGGTAGAGCCAGCAGGGGTGGAGGCTCCGCCCCATCCGTCTGTCCGTCACTGAAGCTCCACCCTCATCCAGAACTCAGAGTCTCGATGGCACTTTCTGAAAAAAAAGATCTAATATATTTTTGTTACGAACAAACGGAGGAGTTTTTATTTATGCGAAGTTTTCACTCCAGCGTCCTAACCGGAGTCTAAAAAAAAACAACAAAAAACTCAGAACTATGCAACTTGTTTCACACTTTTATGAACTTTCATTGTATTTTCTTTCATTTAGATTTAAGCAAAAATGTCCGAAGGTTTTTCAGAAAACAGTTCCAGTAAAAGTCTGTAAACAACATGTTTGAGGATGATGATTCCAAATATTTACTTTACCAAAATATGACAAGTTAGCATGTTAAATCTGCTAATTAGCATAATAGCATTAGCATTCATACTACCCCAGTGGTTCTGAAATGGGGGAAGATGAAGCTTTTCAAAATTGTTTAAAAAAAATAAGGAACATTAAGTCATAATGATCAGACGTGGACATGAATTGTCTAAATTTCAGAAGCCAACAGTTTCAAGATGGCGGACTTTCAAAAAACTGTTAATAAACCATTCCCATATTAATATGGAAATTCCAAGGTTTAGACTTAAATCCAGTTTGGTAAAAAACACAATATTCAGAATCTTCTTTCTCAAATGATGTTAAAAATAAAAACAACCTGTAACAACCTTTACTCAAATTTGCCGCCAGAATTCTTCTTTTGTGAAAATTATGCGACTCTAATTTCCTTTCCTTCGACGACATCGTACTCTCCGTGTTTGTGATGATGTTACCATAGGTGACGATTCTGCATCGCCGTAAGCGATGTTTGTCAGCGTTACCGCTGTAACGCATGTCTGCGTCATCATTGGTGACGTGTCACGTTACCGTAGTAATGCGTCTGCATTACCGTTGGTGTTACTGCGGTAACATGTCATTGTTACCATGGTGACGTGTCGGCGTTACCATGGTGACGCATCTGTGTTACCGTAGTAACATGTTGCTGTTACTGGGGTGACATGTGCGTGTGTTGATACTTGAAAGAAACAAGTTGTTGCTCGGCTGCTGGAACCAAACACTTCTTTACTTTACCATGGTTATTGTGTTGATGTTGTTATTATTATTATTGTCAGTATATAAATAATAATATTGTTATTGTTGTTTAGAATATTTTGCATTTTGTTTTTTTTCATGTTATTTTTGTGGTTGTTTTTACAGAAACGTTCAAAACGTTTCTTTTTTGCACTAGAGTGAAGTTTAGCCACAAACAGGCACTTCATTTCCCATCATGCATCACTCCACTCACAAACACAGGATGTTTACTTGCTTCATAAACAGCTGACAATGCATTGGTTTTATTTTTACAATCTTTCTGCGTTTTCTTTTTTCATCTTTCTTCCGCATTTTCATTTGTTTTTAAAGCTTCATTTAAGATATTTCTTTGGATTAAATTCATTAAAGATGTTAAAAAATCCTGATCCTGACCTTCTGTTCATTCTGAGAAAAAAAAAGTTAATCATCCAAATGAATTGTTGGGGAAGAAGTGGCATTTATTTGTCGCAGAAACAAGAAATAAAAGCAACTGAATGAAAACAGATCACGTTTCCTGTCGACAAATAGCTAGCTAAAACTGATTCTAAAAATGCTGATGATACTTCTGTTTATCTTTTTTTTACATGAATCTAAAAGGAGAAAAATCCAGATTCAATTTTAAGTTCTGTTTTTATTTTAATGTATTTATTTTAATTTATTAAATGATGCAAAAAGCCAGATTTGTAAATAGCTAGCATCAGTTAGCTTACCTGATAGCATCTGTTCACTTCTGCAAACACAATAAATGAAACAAACGCAAACTTTCAGCCACTTTTATCGGACTTTGCTCACATTTTTTTATGAAATGAAGCCTGGTTTAATGTTGAATGTTGGAGGTTTTGGATTAAGTTTCAACCATGCAATGGTTCAAATGCTAATTTTCACCCGACAGGTTCGAACGACTTTGTTACTTTTGCTTGTGGTTTTGTTTTGTTTTTTTTAGAAACTATTTATTTTATTTGACAGAAATTCATTTTTTAAATCACTCTTACTTTTAGACTAAGGCAGGACTTTGGAAAATGTTCCTATTTAAAGTCCTGAAGACATTTCAAATGGAAATTCAATGGAATTCAAAAATCGAATGATTGAATTTCAAGCATTTAGGCAATTATCATATAAAAAGTCAGTTACATTCATGTTTTTACTTCTACAGTCATAAAGTTAACTCATTCATTAGATTTTGACCTGGCTGTGGCGGCCATATTGGATTTTTCCATTTTTTCCAATTTCCTAAATCCTGCCTTAGTCTGATTGGATTCAGTTTCAAACATGCGATGGTTCAAATGATCATTTTCTGTTACTTTTGCTTGTGTGTTTTTTGAGAGACTATTGTATTTGACAGAAATTCTAATTTTCTTTTGATATTTATCCCTGTTTTTGTTATTTATGAAATCACCACGGCAACGAATAAAACAAAAGTAAAGGATGAAATTAACTCTGAAGGGCGTTAGCATTAGCATGAATTTCAAACACATTATTCATCCACCATTATTTTTTCAATCTCCTTGTGTTTTGTGTTCGTCTCTTTTTACACAATATTATTAATCTGACTTTTAATTTTGTGTTTTTAGCTAAAATATGGAAGTTAATTTATTTCGAACAGAATCCAGAATGTTGTAAGTGTTAAAGGGTTCATTATTAATGTCGGAGGTGAATGTTTTTTGGATATTTTTGACTCTTTTTGTAAGTGTATTCAAACATAATTAATATAATTCTTATTTTCAGACGTCCAGTCTATAAAAACGGGCCTGTAAACCTATCTTATTTATTATCTTATTTAACTTATTTTGGTAAATTCAGTTTGGCTGAATGATCCAACGCACGTTTTTTCTGGTAAATATCTAAAGATTTTTCGACGTCCAGTGAAAATGTGATAAAATCTCTGGAATCGTTCAGTTTTTCTGGATATAATGGAAAAAAAAAAACAAAAAAATCAACACAAAGAAACTTTAAGAATGGTTTCTGTTTAAAAAATGTTTTTTGTTTAAAAATGTGTTTCTGTTGATCAGCGTCGTCACATTTTCGTTTTAATTTATACTTTTTATAGTCAAGTATTTTTGTCTTATTTTGTAGAGTTTTGGTCAATTTACAAAAAAAATGTCGAATTTTCATAATTTTTTTCCAGATATTGTTTTGTTTTTTTTAAAGTCTGTGTTTGCAGATGGAGAACTCAGTTTCCCAGAATGC
>CM035798.1:3669500-3674500 GCA_020466265.1 Siphamia tubifer | reverse complement strand
TCAAGAGTTAAATTGAAAAAATTTTTTTTTTTAAATGTTAATATTGACAAACCATCTTTTTAAACAAAGTGAAAAAATCAGCAGTTTTAACAATATTCTGCTTTAGTTTATTATTTCTACATTTGTATTCAAACTGCAGTTTCTATAGTGTTATTATAATAATGTAAATACAGTGGTTCCTCTACTGACTCCAGTTCAACAATGATCCAAGTTACAAAATCCTTTATGTAAATTTTTCGTCTCTGAACACGAAAGAAAATTCTATTCATGAAATGAAACTGAAACGTCCCAGACATAAACACTATGAACATTACTGTAGCTATTACTGTAGCTTTGACGGAGCTACCCATGATGCTTTTGGTGACCTGTGACTGTATGAGCATGTGTGTCATAGGGACATGCCTTGTGTGGACGTGTCTCGTGGGGACATGTGTAATGGGGACATGTCTTGTGGGGATGTAGGTCATAGGGACATGCCTTGTGTGGACGTGTCTCCTGGGGACATGTCTTGTGGGGATGTGTGTCATAGGGACATGCCTTGTGTGGACGTGTCTCCTGGGGACATATCTTGTGGGAATGTGTGTCATAGGGACATGCCTCATGGGGACGTATGTCATGAGGACATGTCTTGTTGGGATGACAGACATTTTTCTGCCGTCGTCCACGTTTGATGGATTTTCTTCATTTTCTCTCAGACGTTTGTTCGTCAGTTCTTCATGTTTGGATAAATCGGATGCCTTTATGATTTTTATCTTCAAAGTTAAAATCTGCTAAAAGCTCAGATGTGAGCAGAAGTGGGTGGGTCCAAACAAAGCCAGTAATGGACCATAATGGAGAATAAATGGCGGCCGTTAATCAAACTGAGGCTCAACTTCCTGAAGCGTTTGATCCATTTAACGCCGTTCAGGAGATAATGGTCTGAAGGACGCCACCACTGCCACTGATGATGGTGTGGGGGCGGGGCTATAAGTCACATGACCAAGGTGTAAAGTGAGCAGACTGAAGACACAGTACGGTTCTGCTGTAAAGGGTAAATGTTCTGGACTTGTATAGTTGTGTTCCACCTTCATGATCCTCTAAGCTCTTTACATTAGCCTCACATTCACCCATTCACACACTTTACATTAGCCTCACATTCACCCATTCACACACTTTACATTAGCCTCACATTCACCCATTCACACACTTTACATTAGCCTCACATTCACCCATTCACACACTTTACATTAGCCTCACATTCACCCATTCACACACTTTACATTAGCCTCACATTCACCCATTCACACACTTTACATTAGCCTCACATTCACCCATTCTCACACTTTACATTAGCCTCACATTCACCCATTCACACACACTCATACACCAGTAGGTGTTTTTTCTTCTTTTTTTTTGTCTGCATTTGTTCTCATTGTTTACCTCCACAGAAAGGGAGTCAACATTGTTTGAGATCAATGCATTTTTTGCAGTCAAATATTTTCATATTTAGTGCATGTGTGTGACCATCAGCGGTCCTCCCTGAAAGCTGAGCAGACATCCTTTATTAGAACTCTCTATTATAAGCCAGTAGGTTTCTAAGGTTCTGTCAGTTCTACTGGGAGACTATGGGCTCAGTGTCTTTGTGGACACTTAGACATGTGGACAGCCAGAGCCGGGACGAGAACTGCCGTCCCTTCAGTCATTGGATGACCCACTCTACCCACAGCCGCTCTAATGTCAAAATAATGCAATAAAAAAGTAAAACTAATGCAATAAAAAAATCCAAAAACGTGAAAATAATTCAATAAAAAGTCCAAATCCTAAAAAGATAAGACAAAACTATGTGATAAACACAGTGTTACACAAGTTAATTTGGACACATGTCACCTTTGACCTCCAGAGATTTCAAAAACTACTGGTCGTAGGTGATAACACCAAGTATTAGAATTATATAAATCTTAATTCTGCGTCGTTTGGTACCAATCTAAAAGTTCTGTGACCCTCTGTTCTGGAGTGAGAACCCATACTGTGACCTTGACCTTTGACCTTTACTCAAATGGATCATTGCATCTGATGCTTATTAACGATATGTATATGTCCATGTAATTTCATGGTGATATCTACAGTATCTGTTGAGTTATAGTATGATATGTCTGTGTGGGGACACACAGTTTTTCTGAACTCTTAAATCCTTTGTCTACTTTGTTCTGTTGTGTTTTTAGATGAAGACATGAAGGGTTCTCCATGTTCTCTGCCCTCATCTGGAATAATGTTGTAATTGGTCAATTATCAAGGCTACCGCCTCCGCTCTGAAAGGTCATTGGTGTTGGATTAGTCATCGTTACAGCAGGACGTTAGGCCCCGCCCACACATGCTCACCTGGTCGATGGGTTTCAGGCTGATCGACAAATACACCGGAAGTCTGACCAGTATGAATGACCATGAGTGACCTCTGACCTCTTACCTATTCAGTAAAATGAAGAAAAATTAACAAAAATATTCAGTGAAATTAACAAAAATTACCAAAAAAATTAAGTAAAAGAAACAATAATGATAATATTCAGTAAAATTAACAAAAATTTAGGAAAATATTCAGTAAAATGAAATAAAATGATGAAAAATATTCAGTCAAAAGAACAAAAATATTCAGTAAAATGAACAATTAACGAAAAATATTTAGTAAAATAAACTATGATGAAAAATATTCAGTAAAATGAACAAAAATGAAGAAAAATATTCAGTAATATTAAGAAAAAAAGACCAAAAATATTCAGTAAAATTAACAAAAATAAAGAAAAATATATTTTTTAAAATGACGAAAAATATTCAGTAAAATAAACTATAATGACTAAAAACATTGGGTAGCACTGTGGTGCAGTAGTTAACAGGGTGGTGCAGTGGTTAACAGGGTGGTGCAGTGGTTAACAGGGTGGTGCAGTAGTTAACAGGGTGGAGCAGTAGTTAACAGGGTGGTGCAGTAGTTAACACTGGTGGCTCACAGACAGAAGGTTGTTGGTTCTATTCCCACACCAGACCTTTCTGTGTGGAGTTTACATGTTCTCCTCGTGTCTGTGTGGGTTTTCTCCAGGTACTCTGATAGGTTAACTGGTTAACTAGTTAATCTAAATCACCCATAGGTGTGAATGTGACAGTGATTGTCTATATATGACCCACCACCACTAAACCAGGCATAAGTGTGTGTAAATCCAAACAGAGTTATGTGTGTAGCTTGGTAGAGTGGAAACTAAGGTTTAAGATGGTGAAAAAATGATGTTTTTATCACAAGTAGAACCAAAGTTATGGTCATTTTAATATCCACATTTGGACATATTTTGCAATTTGCATATTTTTAGATATTGTCCGTTAAAGTTTTGGACTGTTTTGGGGTAGGAAGTCCTTAGCAACGCATAATAATTTGTATCCGATTGACACAAATTGTTCACAGATGTTAAAGGACACTCTGATGGACATGTCACAGAAGTTTTATATATTATAATAATAGGACAGAAGTGTGACGTATTATAATCATTTGGCTTACGCCATTGGACAGAACATTCAATATAGGCTTTTACCTCGTACCAAACACTTGGGTGTTTACCCACGGAACGGAGATCGGTTTGTTCGGCGAAAAGAGGTGGAAGTCGTCTTTGTCTTTGCTCAGCAATACCTGAACTTTTGTCGCCGCTTAAATAATTGACTCAATAAACACCTTTATTGATTGGATTTCAATGTAATGACCACAGGAACTGAAAATAGAGGTGTTAAGGTACCGTTTTTTGATAAGGTGTAAACACAAATAACAAATTGCCTTCCAGCCTAAATTTGGCTGTAGCTCTGAACGGGTCAGCGCGACTTATGCCTGGTTTCGTGGTGGCGGGTCATATATGTGTTCAGTCCTCAAATGAACTGCAGACTCATACAGGGTGACCTCTGACCCCGCCTTCACCCGTTGTAGCTGGATTAGACCCTTGTGACCCTAGTGAGGATAAAGCAGGTTCAGATGATGAGACGAGACTAAAAATATTCAGTAAAATGAAAAAAATAAATAGACAAACAAACACAGAGACAGACAGGCAGGCAGACAGACTGACAGAAAGACTGGTAGGTAAAAAGACAGACAGACGGACTCCAGTAGACCTCTCAGAGGGGGGGTCTCAGAGTAATTTTCTCGTTTTTAAATATTTTTGACATTTTTCAGTTTTTTCTACTTTTTATTTAATTTTTTCTGAGCAGACATCCTTTATTAGAACTCTCTATTATAAGCCAGGGAGGGCAGTGCTACACCTCAGTGATGTGTGGGGGAAACAAAGACTGGACAGGACGGACTGGGACAGAAATTAACAGGTGGTGCTATTGCAGTTAAAGATTGTAAGGTGGTGTGTTATTCCAACTATTAACTGTCCATCAATAAAAATAATTAAATAAATAGAAAAAAGAGAAGAAAACCAAAACAGCACAAAAGAAAAAGAGATTCAATAAATAAATAATTAAACAAAACAGTTGTGAGCACCATAACTGTGGATGACTTGATAGTATAAAATAGAATAGAATAGAATAGAATAGGCCAGAAGGGGACACTAGTGCAAAAGAGAATGAGTTTAGGGTAGAGATTGTGGAGAGATTCTCAGCACATGCTGGGGGGTCCCATCATTCACTGAAATGGGACTCAGCAGTTGCTGGTGAGACCCGATCAAACATGCAAGTGTGAAGGACCCCGAAGCCCAGAACAGCAATCACGACAAGGCAGGGCCAAGCCAATAGGGCACCCCCCGCTCCGGGGCGTAGGAGCCACAGGGCGCTAGCCCCAGAGAGCCACTGGGGCTACCGTGAACGACGCAAACCCGAAGAACAAGAGGGAGCAGCTATAGACCCCCCCAGCTGCGACCCCATGCAGCCAGGAAGTCAGAGACAGGGGGTGAGCGGCCCACCAAGGGGGCGGCAACCAGCCCATCACAAGGCCCCCGCCTCCCCGCAATGCGCCCTGACAACCCACCAGGACAGAGCCACTGCACGCCATCAGC
>CM035798.1:3592000-3664500 GCA_020466265.1 Siphamia tubifer | reverse complement strand
CTGTCTGTCTACATAACGACCTGTCTGTTGTACATAACGACCTGTCTGTCTACATAGCGACCTGTCTGTCTACATAGCGACCTGTCTGTCTACATAACGACCTGTCTGTCGTACATAACGACCTGTCTGTTTTACATAACGACCTGTCTGTCGTACATAACGACCTTTCTGTTGTACATAACGACCTGTCTGTCTACATAACGACCTGTCTGTCGTACATAACGACCTGTCTGTTGTACATAACGACTTTTCTGTCGTACATAACGACCTGTCTGTTGTACATAATGACCTGTCTGTCTACATAACGACCTGTCTGTCGTACATAACGACCTGTCTGTCTACATAATGACCTGTCTGTCTACATAATGACCTGTCTACTGTACCTGGTTAGTTTAACAGCACTAGTAAAGTAGCCTTAATCCACTGCACTCTAATTATTTATGTATTTTTTCACCAACTTAGCTAGCATTTTGTCTGTTGCGCATGTGCACTTTTAATAAACACATAGGAGAGTGAGAAACATAATTTCGATATCTGTGCATGTCGAGCACATGTGAAGAATTGACAATAAAAGCCCGACCGGCCCAAGGGTGGGCCAAGAAAATTGTGTAATTTTTCATCAATTATAAAAATATAATAAATCTGGACAATGTATATTTGTTTTAACTTTTGCTACAAGTTAAGACCCTAATGTTAATAAAAGTACATATAAAGTGTATTTTAGTGATGAAATTCACCTTTAAACATGATTTTTAATGTGTGTGGTGAATTAAAAGCTATTTTTAATTTATTTATCCATATCTTTTTCTACTCAGCGGTAAGGCAGCCATGTTTGTAGGCGTTTGAAAGAGGACATTCTCCTGAATCCTTTGACACCTCACATTCCATGAACTACATTTCCATCTAGGTGTGAAAAGCATGCGTAAAGGGGTTAAAGGGGAGCTTGGGGCGCATGCCTTGCGCACACACAGGGGACCGGCATGCGGCAGAGACACACGGCTGCAGCGGAGCAGAGTGCTGCAGTTCTGATGGTTATAGTCATATTTATAGAGTTTGTTCTTAGTTTTAAGTCATTTTAGAGAGTTTTAGTGAGTGACAGTGTATTTTAGTGAATGTTACTGACTGTGGTAAGCTTTGTGAAGTACTATTAGTGTTAGCGATTAGCCGTGCTAGCATGTAAACAACAACAGAGACACAACGAAGGATCAGCTCAGTTCAACATATGGAATAATCTGAGGATGTGGAGTCAAAAACATCTACACTTCAAACTAATACTAATAATAATAACAATAATACTCGTTTTATACTATACACATGTAAACACATATTACACTGTTGACTATAGTAGTGTTTTTTCACTATAATTTTTCTACACATAAGTAAATAAGTTTATAATGAATCAATGATTGAGGATTTATTCACTCTCTGTCAAAAATAAATCACATTCTAACATTCTATCATTTCATGAGAAGGAAAAATAATGTTATTCCTACTTTGGGGAATAGTTGAAAGAATATTCAACACTACTGAAAAGTATTTTACATGAAGTACATTTATGTGTTTATTTTGTCTAAATGTAAATATTTTATTATGTATTTAGTCTCAAATCATGATTATCTTCATTTTTCCACAACAGGAGGAGGATGACAAATAAAACTGACCCCATCTGATGATAGACCACCCCCCACCTGATGATAGACTACCCCCACCTGATGATAGACCACCCCCACCTAATGATAGACCACCCCCACGTAATGATAGACCACCCCCACCTAATGATAGACCATCCCCACCTAATGATAGACCACTCCCACCTGATGATAGACCACCCCCATCTGATGATAGACCACCCCCTACCTGATGATAAACCACCCCCCCATCTAATGATAAACCACCCCCCATCTGATGATAGACCACCCCCCATCTGATGATAGACCACCCCCCACCTGATGATAGACCACCCCCATCTGATGATAGACCACCCCCACCTGATGATAGACCACCCCCACCTGATGATAGACCACCCCCCACCTGATGATAGACTACCCCCACCTGATGATAGACCACCCCCCACCTGATGATAGACCACCCCCACCTGATGATAGACCACCCCCCACCTGATGATAGACCACCCCCCATCTGATGATAGACTTCAGAATAAAAGCTCCAGTAGACAGTAATAGACTTCAGAATAAAAGCTCTAGCAGACAGTAATAGTTGTATTTTCCAGACAGATTTTACTGGAAGTGTAAAATAATGTATTGCACTGTTCACCTGGTGTTTACTTGACTTAAACCTTTCTGGAGTATTTGTCCTTTACTGTAATTCTATCAAGTTTTGTACCTGTGTTGTGAAGTAGTTACTGAAGGTGATCAATAGTGTCTACATTCATGGAATCAATCATGTTTTCTTTTGTCAAATAAATAATAAATTCAATTTGACCTTTTAGTTTATTCCAGTTTCCTCAGTCATAGTAATAACTAGAGTATTTTAGACAATGGGAATATCCTTAGATACAAAGAACATCCATTTAAACCTGAGGGTTGTGGAGCAACACTTCATTTACTTTGGGAATGTTTTTTTAGGTGTTTTTCCCTGAAAATATGGTCAGAGTGGAAGAGGGTAATGAACAACAACAATCAGTGTTTTATCTCACCCTTCAACCACCACATGACCAGGACTAGACCAGGACTAGAGCAGGACTAGAGCTGGAGTAGACCAGGACTACACTAAGACCAGGAGCAGAAACAGAAGCAATGTAAAAGTGTAAATGTTCAGATCAGAATAAAAGAACAGTAACAGAAAATTCCAGAAGCTGTTGGATCAGGTTCATTCACTCACATGTCGAACTGGTTCCATTTAAGGAGAAATTAAACCACGTCCATCAACACTAGACCCAGACCAGGACCAGAACCAGACCCACGTCAGCAGACGTTTATTTAGATTAAACAATGCTAATTTTAGAAAATCACTGAAACCTCCACAAGCCTTTTGAGTTAAAATAACATCTGAGTCCAGGAATTAGAACCACAATAAGGGACCCATACTAGGAAGGAAAAAGTCAAAATTATGATATAAAAAGTTAAAAATATCAGATAAAAACTCAAAATTATTAGATAAAAAGTCAAAATTATGATATAAAAAGTTACAATTATGATATAAAAAGTTAAAATTATGATAGGAAAAGTTAAAATTATGATAGAAAAAGTTAAAATTATGATAGAAAAAGTTAAAATTATGATATAAAAAGTCAAAATTATGATATAAAAAGTTAAAATTATGATATAAAAAGTTAAAATTATGATATAAATAGTTAAAATTATCAAATAAAAATTTTAAATGATCAGATAAAAAGTTAAATTACCACCAGACCCAGACCAGGTATAAAACAAACGTTACGTATGTAACTACAGTTCTATCAATCCCTACTGACCACCAGAGGGTGGTGGTGAAAGCACTGAATGATCCCTTCATGCATGCGCAGTTCGAGTAGTAATACCAAATGAGTCACACCTATGACCCCGGATGATACTCCAGAGGCTCTGTTTCTACAGACCCTTCTTGCGGAAAATGCAAGGGTCCGGAGTGATAGAGAACTCTGGTGGTCATCTGGGATCCATAGAACCGTAGTTACATACGTAACTTTCATTCTATTTCATCCCTACTGGCTGCCAGAGGGCGGTGCTGAAAGCACTGAATGACGGAACACCGACAATGTCACGAAGAACCTCGAGTACAAACCTCACTGAGAAGAATCGTAAGATCCTTGCTGAACAAGGCAGCCAAAAGGATGAGGTGCGGCCACAGTCACAGTCTAGAATCTGGTAAATATGCTCGGCGAAGCCCATGAGGCTGCAGCACATATGGATTCTAAAGAAACCCCTCTTAATTCTGGCCAGGAAGTAGAAATGTTCCTGATCGAATGAGCCTTAATGCCAGATGGCAGAGCACGACCCTTCAGAGCATAGGCATGATGGATAACCTCCACAATCCAAAGAGAGAGGCGCTGTTTGGAGAGGGGAACCCCCATCGTAGGGCCACCACAACACACAAAGAGCTAGTCTGATTGTCTGCTTAACAGAATCAGTCAACTGCGGCGTAGGCCTTCCAATGGTCAGAGCCACAGATGAAGTCACTGAGGATTTGGGTGCTATATCTGACCCCCCAATAGAGACAGCAGATCTCACCTGTCTGAGAGCTGCCATGGCGTGCCATGACAAAGGCTGTGTATCAACGGGAACCACTGAAGAGTCGGCCAACTCAGAGGGAGAGGGGGCAAAGCATACAAGAGGCTCTGAGGCCATGGATGTGCCAGCGCATCCCTGCCCAGGGGTCCTTGCACCCCCTTGAGGGAGAACCACAGAGGATAATGTGTCGACTCCTGTGAGACAAAGAGATCCACCTCCGCCTGGCCAAAAAAACTCCAAATCTTGTGCCCCACCTCCTGGTGGAGAGACCACTCTCCTGGGGGTGGGGGGTGGGTGGGTTGTGGTGGGAAAGGGAGTCTGCAACCCGATTCTCGACTCCTTGCAGGTATACTGCCTGCAGGGTAGTGAGACAAGGCACAGCCAGCATTAGAAGACAGCGGGGCATGTAAAGGAGCCGCGCAGACCTGACACCCCCTTGGTGGTTTATGTGTTAAAAGGTAGAGGCACTGTCTGACCATATGAGCACATGTTTGCCTCTCAAATGATTCAGAAAATGTCTGAGAGCCAAATGAACAGCACGTAGCTCCAGCACATTTATGTGCTCAGCACAATCTCTCAGAGGCCAGGTCCTGTGATCTGCTCTGTGCTGCCACACAGCTCCCCACCCTGTGGGACAAGCATCTGGGGTGACCACCTCCCTGCAACACACCACCAACCCCATGGGAACTCCTCTGGACAGATGTGTTCTGTCCCTCCATGGGGCCAGCACATGGAGACATTGCCATGTGATCCTCAATTTCCGATACCTGTGTTGTGTTATGTCCAGTTGGAAGCTGTTCAGCTATCTCTGGAAAGGACACAGAGACAGCAAACCTAGGGACACAACATGTGTCACAAAGGTTAGCTTCTCCAGAAGCTGAAGGAAAGTAATAAGAGAAAGGCGACTGCCTAACTTGAAATGATTGACCATACCTAGTATGTCATCTACCCGACGAGCTGATGGCTGAGCCACCATGGTCACCGTGTCCAAGGACAATCCAAGGAATGTTGCAGTCTGGGATGGGGTCAGAATGCTCTTTGCCAGATTGAACCTGAGCCCCTGTTGGACCATGTGGTCCAGCAGGCAGTCCGTATCCCGGACTGCACACGCTTCGGACGGAGCACACAACAGCCAGTTGTCCAGGTACGGCAAAATCTTCATTCCACTGGCCTGCAAGGGAGCCAGCACTGCCTTCACAAAATGGGTACAAACCCTTGGGGAGAGGTAAAGCCCAAAAGGGAGCACCCTGATTTGCCAATGGAGGCCCTGATAGGCAAACCTCAGGAACCGCGATGTTTGGGGGAAATGGGTATATGAAAATAAGCATCCTTCAAGTCTATCAGGGTGAACCACTCCTGGTCCACCAGTGACTGAAGGACTTCCACTGTGGTGAGCATGTGGAATGGCAACACCTTCATGTAGTGATTGAGTCTCCTCAGGTCTAATATGGGACACAATCCACCATCTTTCTTGGTCAAGAGAAAGTACGTGGAATAATAACCCCTGGGCTGCTGCAGAGGGCAGAAAGCTCCTGGTCCAGGGCTTGTGCCTTTGCCAAGTTGTGAATAATTGTCATCACGACCCAGCCTGAGACGTGTGGCTGGCCTTGGGATTGTAGTCTGTACCCATGAGTCAGAGGGGCAACCACCCATGGGTCTACTGTATGAGCAGCCCAGAAACTGAGCTGCTGTTGGGAAAAACATCTGACGGCCGGCCTGCCAACATCACTACCTGGCCCTTAGAGGGCATGAGGGGGTGGGGGGGGTGGCGGCCAGAGACCAAAACCTGAGACGGCCATCCCCGTACAGGCGGGGAACAAAAGTGTCCCTGTTGTATCCCTGGTGAGAATACCGTGGGACGGTACGCCCACCCTGAGGAGGAAGGTGAACGCGTGGACCAGCGGTCATGCGCCTCGACCCCCAAGGAGAGGAAGAAGGCACAGTGCGACTGAGGTCTGAAAGCTGCTGCCTGGTTTGCCAGGCTTGTACCGTCCGTTGTAGAGCCTCAAGGGCAGCTAAACCAAACAGTTGCCCCGGCTCCACAGGACCGCTAACGTGCCTCGGACAGGCTAGACTGGGCAAGCCATACCTGTCGGCCAGCCTGGACAATGCTGAGGAACATCCAGTTGTAAGCAACTCAAAAGCCTGACGCATGACATCCTGCATAAAATAGTCCACATCAGCAACCAAGCTCTGACCAGATGACAACGAGCCAGTATTAGAAGTCCAAGAAGACTGTGTCTCCTCCAGCCCATGAAAACGGGAGGCCCATGCAGCCAGAGAAGGAACATCATTGTCCCTGGCCAATGTCAGCATGGGAGGAGAAGAACCCCCCGCCTCTGACACAGGAGCGTCCTGATGATGGGCATGAAACCTAGACCTAATCAAGTCCAGCTCCACAGACAACTGCTGGTTGGACCTGGTCTTCTTCTTCCTAGGAGGAGCTGCTGCTGCAGCAGCAGGCTCACAGAGATGCTTGGAGCATCGAGGTGGGGGCAACGGTGCCTAACCTGAAGGTGGGAGGTCAGGTGCACCTGTTGGGGACACCTGTGCTGTCCTTGCCAGTCTCACTGCCCGTGTCTTGTAACTACAGTTCATGCACAGATCACCTAACAATGCTTCCCTCAGGTGATCAGGGCCAAGGCAGGCAGGACACCGGTCGTGCCCATCATCTGCCTGAAGCACAGCCCCACAATCCACACAATAGTGGGAACCATCCATATTATGCCACTGATAACACACCCTAAACCAAAGTAACTGAAGGCGGCAGCCAGATAACAACGTAAAAGACCCTAATGACTTAAGGCCAACACTGGGAGCGGGTGCGCGGACGCGTGACTTCACCAGTTATGACCCACGACATGTAACAGTAGGAGTATTCAACAATAACAGCAGATGGCACACAGGTATGGAGCCATAATCTGCACCAGAAAACCAAAGCTGGGAGTGGGTGCACGGACGCTTGCCGTCACCAAACAGGAACTAAATTGTGTGTAAAAGCAACTCAAAAAATTAAAGGCAACAGCCAAGTCATAATACAAAACATTAATAACGTGGGGCCAAAGCTGGGAGTGGGTGCGCAAATAATTCCCTTCACCAAGTGTGACCCAAACACATGCAAAAACCAACACAATTACTCACCAGTAACCAGTCATTAAACCCAAAGAAACAGGAAACTAACACCATTAGTCCATACACTGTCCACATGGGATGGGTGAGACAATAGTCCAAAAGAAAACTGGGAGAGGGACACGGTCGTTACCTTCACCAGAAAGAAACAGAATGTATGTGTATGAGTGTGTGTGTGTGTGTGTCTGTCTGTGAGTGCATCTGTGTGTGTATGTGTAGATGAAACTGGAGGTGTGTCAATGACAGGACAGAGATGTTTTAAGAGCAGGTGTCCAGAGTGAAACACCACAGCTTTCATCTAATCTCACTGTCACCATGACAACAGTAGCAGCATCAGGAGCGGGAGCATCAGCATTAGCATTACCAGCATCAGCAGCATTAGCAGTAGCAGCAGTAGCATTTGCAGCAGCAGCATTAGCAGCAGCAGAAGCATTAGCAGCAGCACTAGCATTAGAAGTAGCATTAGAAGCAGCATTAGCAGTTCATTCTCTGCTCATTGTGCTGTATGTACAGTGAGTCCCTACCTCCTAGCTGCAGGGACCACAGGCTGTGCTAATAGCCGTAGCGTGGCTAGTCCCCCAGCTGATCCCGTGCAGCCGGGAGAGTCGAGAAATCGGTTTGTGACAGTACGGGGGAAGCGTGGTGCTAAACGCACAAACGTAGCGCACCAAGAGCTTCGCGTCTGTAGCAGACCCCATGGCAGAACACTGGCCAAACCAGACACTCTCTTCATTAGCAGTTCTATTCTTAGAGACGTGAAGCACCCAGCGGTGTCTGTCAGGTGTTCTCCAGGGGCCACAGTCGGTGACATCGAAGGAAACCTTAGGCTTTTACAGCAGAGCAGGGCTAGCTTCCACCGCATTGTGATCCACTCTGGTGGTAACGATGTCCGACGGAAACAATCAGAGGTTCTTAAACTGAACGTAGCATCGGTGTGTAAACTTGCTAAATCGATGTGTGACACCGTAGCGTTCTCTGGACCCCTGCCTAATTTGTCCAGTGATGAGATGTCCTCTAGGTTGTCATCATTTAACCGCTGGTTGTCTAGATGGTGCTCAGAAAACCATGTAGTTTTCATAGATAACTGGCGTGCGTTCTGGGGAAAGCCTGGGCTCATTGGCAGAGATAGCATACATCCCACTGGGGAAGGTGCCTCTCTCTGAGCACAAAATGTGCCTGCTAAATTTAACCTGTCAATATGACAATTCAGAGTGTGGGACCAGGCGCAGAGTCGTAGAGTAAAACACTTTAAACAGATTCTGCCCCTAATTATTAACACTGTCTTAAATATAATTAACACTTCATTAATTACTGGATATGTGCCGCAGTCATTTAAATATGCTGTTATTAAACCAATTCTGAAAAAACCTACCTTAGATCCTGACATTCTAGACAATTCTAGGTCTATATCTAATCTGCCCTTCCTCTGAAAAGTTCTAGAAAGATTAATAGTTAAACAACTGTGTCAGCACCTGCAGGATAATAGTTTATTTGAACAGTTTCAGTCTGGCTTTCGTGCCCATCATAGCACTGAAACAGCGTTAGTTAAAGTTACTAATGACTTATTATTAGCCGCTGACGTCGGATTAATATGGGTCCTGGTGTTATTAGACCTTAGTGCAGCCTTTGACACCATTGACCACAGTATCTTAGTGCACAGATTAGAATGTGATATAGGTATTAGAGGAGCAGCCCTCTGCTGCTTTAAATCATATTTATCTAATCCATAACAATTTGTTAATGTTAATCAACAATCATGGCCGTTCTCCAGAGTTAATTATGGCGTTCCCCAAGGGTCAGTCCTTGGGCCTATTTTGTTTACACTATATATGCTCCCTTTAGGTAACATCATTAGAAATCATGGCATTAATTTTCATTGTTATGCAGATGATACACAGCTATATTTATCGATTAAACCTGATCAGACCAGACAAATAGATAAACTAAGTACATGTGTCCAAGACATAAAAACTTGCATGAGTGCCAATTATCTTTTATTGAACCCTGAAAAAACTGAAGTCATTATAATACGTCCTAAAAATGCCACAGACTGCCTAACTGACCAGATAGTTACTGTAGACAACTTAAGTGGAACACCCAGTGCCACAGTTAAACATTTAGGAGTTTTATTTGATCCACATCTGTCATTCAAAGGGTCAGGGGTCAGAGGTCAGGGCACATTAACCAAACATGTAGAACAGCCTTATTTCACTTGTGCAACATTAGCCAAAATTAGGAATATTCTGCCTAAAATGACTGCGGAAAAATTAATTCATGCATTTGTTACATCACGATTAGATTATTGTAACTCCTGAACCCTGACCCCTAACCCTATCACCCCTGTGCTCCAAACCCTGACCCCTGACCCCTAACCCTATCACCCCTGTGCTCCAGTTGAGTTTAGAATTAAATTTAAAATCCTCCTCCTTACATATAAAACCATTAATGGTATGGGTTAGGGTTAGGGGTCAGGGGTTAATGGTATGGGCCCCTCTTATCTTAAAGATGATCTGGTTCCGTACCAGCCCAATTGAACAAACATTTATTTTTGTTCAGTTTATGTTTATTTTTGTTCAGTTTATATTTATTGTTGTTCATTTCTTTTTGTGCAGTAGTACTCGCTGCAGGAGGATGATGTAACTGTTTCGCCATTGGTCCATAATCTCTGACGTGTGTTGTATTGTGACCGTGTGGGGACGTGGAGTTAATCATTAAAACACACAATGGGCTTAGTGTGGACACAGAGTGAGGGGGGTCAGTCGACCCCCAGTGCGGTCTGACAGGCTGATGGAAGCCAGGACACACAGCTGTTCAATATTAAACTTTACACTCACTATTGTTTGACTTTTCAAACGCCTTTTGTTCCGTCGCCCCGACTTCAACTCACCACTAATACAAACAACAATTAAACAAAAAAAAACTTCCAAAACTCGTCATGGGAAAACAGTTTTATCCACCGGACGTAGTCGAAGCATCAGTGATCGTTCCTTAACTGTCATTTGTATTTTAGTCATTTTACTGAACAGGTTCTGAGCTTCGTCACAGTTGGACTGAAGCAACAGAGACGACACGGCGTTGCATCCGGTGAGTGTATTGTTTCTCCTCTAACTCCACTAGCCTAGCTTCCCTTGGCCATGGCTAGTTGTTGTTGTTCAGTATTTTCTGCTCAGTGTGTTGTATGTACAGTGAGTCCCTGCCTCCTTTACTGAGGATAGAAGTAGCTGTTGGAAGTGGAGTTTAGTGTCAGGGTTGGAGGACAGGGTTTCTGAGTTAGAAGCATGGCTCTGCAGCTTGGAGGCTAATGCTAGGCCTAGCTATAGTGAGGGAGCTGCAGGGACCGCAGGCTGTGCTAATAGCCGCAGGGGTGCTAGCATGGCTAGTCCCCCAGCATGTCCAATGCAGCCAGTTTGTGACAGTACGGGGGAAGCATGGTGCTAAACGCACAAACGTAGCGCACCAAGAGCTTCACGTCTGTAGCAGACCCCATGGCACCGCACCGGCTAAACCAGGCACTCTCTTCATTAGCAGTTCTATTCTTAGAGACGTGAAGCACCCAGCGGTGTCTGTCAGGTGTTCTCCAGGGGCCAGAGTCAGTGACATCGAAGGAAACCTGAGGCTTTTACAGCAGAGCAGGGCTAGCTTGCACCGCATCGTGATCCACTCTGGTGGTAACGATGTCCGACGGAAACAATCAGAGGTTCTTAAACTGAACGTAGCATCGGTGTGTAAACTTGCTAAATTGATGTGTGACACCGTAGCATTCTCTGGACCCCTGCCTAATTTGTCCAGTGATGAGATGTACTCTAGGTTGTCATCATTTAACCGCTGGTTGTCTAGATGGTGCTCAGAAAACCATGTAGTTTTCATAGATAACTGGCGTGCGTTCTGGGGAAAGCCTGGGCTCATTGGCAGAGATAGCATACATCCTACTGGGGAAGGTGCCTCTCTGAGCACAAAATGTGGCTGCTAAATTTAACCTGTCAATATGACAATTCAGGGTGTGGGCCCAGGCGCAGAGTCGTAGAGTAAAACACTTCTGTGTGCATCATCAACTTCAGTCTGAGCTGTCACAAACCCAGCATGTAGTAAGTAATAGAAAAACTGTGTCTATCCCCTGTGTAGTTAATAATAAACCCCGTGTAGTTAATAATAAACCATGTGTAGTTAATAATAAACCCTGTGTAGTTAATAATAAACCCTGTGTAGTTAATAATAAACCCTGTGTAGTTAATAATAAACACTGTGTAGTTAATAATAAACACTGTGTAGTTAATAATAAACCCTGTGTAGTTAATAATAAACACTGTGTAGTTAATAATAAACCCTGTGTAGTTAATAATAAACACTGTGTAGTTAATAATACCATGTGTAGTTAATAATAAACCATGTGTAGTTAATAATAAACACTGTGTAGTTAATAATACCATGTGTAGTTAATAATAAACCCTGTGTAGTTAATAATAAACACTGTGTAGTTAATAATAAACCCTGTGTAGTTAATAATAAACCATGTGTAGTTCATAATAAACACTGTGTAGTTAATAATAAACCCTGTGTAGTTAATAATAAACCATGTGTAGTTAATAATAAACACTGTGTAGTTAATAATACCATGTGTAGTTAATAATAAACCCTGTGTAGTTAATAATAAACCATGTGTAGTTAATAATAAACACTGTGTAGTTAATAATAAACCCTGTGTAGTTAATAATAAACATTGTGTAGTTAATAATAAACACTGTGTAGTTAATAATAAACCATCTGTAGTTAATAATAAACCATGTGTAGTTAATAATAAACACTGTGTAGTTAATAATAAACCATGTGTAGTTAATTATAAACCTAATATTATTAAACCTATAGGAGTGAGATCAAATATTTTAATAAAAATTGTTTTAAGTAATAATCAGATTAAAAGAACATCTAACAATTTTATCCAATGTGGACTGATCAATATTAGGTCAAATTCTTCCAAATCTCTATGAATCAATGATCTAATCAGTGATCAATAGATTAATATTTTAGCTGTGACTCAAACCTGGCTTCAGCAGGATCGTCGCGGGGTTCTTTACTCCATGCTCCTAAAAAACAGGGAATAATTCAGTGCTCTTTTTACAGGTGTCGTTAAAAATCCAAAAAGGAAAAACTATTTACAAAAACAAATAAAACAAACAATATTCAGAGTTCTCCTACTGCTCTTTGGCATGAAAAAAACATATATTGAAACAATGAAAATTACCACCTTTGTAATTTCTGTTTCTCATTTTAGGTATCTCTTCCTCTGCTCTCGCTCCCTCTCTGCGTTCTCTCAGCCCTCCTTAAGTACTCCACGCCCCTCCCTCTGGGCAGGTCAAATATGATTAATAGTACCAAAACAACAATGATAATATACATACTTCCACTCAAGGTCCATTCCACAGTACATTTTTTGTCTCACTAGTAACAGCAGTTTTAATGCTTAAACATTCTGTAAACATATCTAAGACAAACTGACACTCATTTGCATATCACCTGATCAATTTCACGGGAAATTTGACTATAAACATAGTCGGGAAGTGCCACTCCATTTCCACTTCATCTGTGGACGCTACGTGGCACAGGTGTGTCCCTTGGATGGACTATTGTTAGGAGGAAGAAGTGAAATACTGAACGTTGTGTGCGTGTGCGTGTGTGCGTGTGTGCGCGCCTGAGAGCCAAAGCTTAGTGATAGGGCCGCGCTGTCACATCATCCCCTTCCTCCCGGAAGCGATGTTCCGCAGCCTGGACAAGTTATCTGATCCCACATTAGTCTTTCCAGCACGAACTGTGAAGTGGAATGGTTGAAGTGACAGGTACCATCGGGTCAAACGGCTATTGTTGTCCTTCATAGAGTTGATCCAGGTGAGTGCCCGGTGGTCAGTTTCCAGGTCAAACTCCCTTCCGAGTAAGTAATACTTCAAACTCTCTAATGCCCATTTAATGGCCAGACCTTCTTTCTCCACCGTAGAATACCTGGTCTCACGAGGCTGAAGTTTTTGACTTAACCCTTGTGCGGTCCTTCGGGTCAAAGAGACCCGGTGGCTCACAAATGTACCTTTTTATACGTACTGTAGGATGCCATTGCTTACTACTGAAAACAGTAATATATCCTTGGGGGGTGGGGTGATGAGTCTATGGAACTGAACTTTGGAACCTGGGTTTTTAAGACCCGATTGTAGGACACAGCCAGTGTGCCTTTTACGAAGGACCGCACAAGGGTTAAGTAGATGATGGGTTGCTCCCGTCCTTGTTCCCCTTGTGCTAGAACTGCTCCCAGGCCGACTGCAGAGGCATCCACCTGTACCAAAAACCTCAGACCAAAATCAGGGCTTTTGAGCACTGGTGAGGAACATAGGAAAGATTTGAGAGTACAGAAAGCAGTTTCACATTCTGTAGACCACGAGACTGGATTTTTCTGGTCTTTGCTCATGAGTGCTGTGAGAGGGGCTGCGATGGTGGAAAATTGTGGTACAAATCTCCTGTACCAGCCAGCCAACCCAAGGAAAGACCGCACCTCATTCATGGTACGAGGACGAGGGCAATTGCGGATAGCTTCCACCTTATCCACCTGTGGTCGCACCTCTCCTCGACCCAGCAGATAACCCAGGTATCTGGTCTCCTGCTGCGCCCACTCACACTTTTCTGGATTCAGTGTTAATCCTGCCTGCTGAACCTTCCCCAGGACCAAGGACAGATGTTTCAGGTGATCCTCCCAGGTGTGACTGAAGATTACCACGTCATCCAGGTAGACGGCACTGCAGTGTCCAGTCCTGGAGAACCTTATCCATTAGCCTCTGGAAAGTACCTGGTGCACCATGAAGACCAAATGGCATCATTTTAAATTGGAAGAGACCCAGTGGTGTCTGGAAGGCCGTGTATGGTCTGCTCGACTCCAATCTCGAACCTGCCTCGAACCTGCCAATACCCCTTACATAAGTCCGGTATTGTGATGTACCTGGCTGCACCGATCTTCTCCAGTAGGTCATCTATTCTTGGCATTGGGTATGCGTCAAAACACGAGATGGAGTTGAGTTTTCAAAAGTCAATGCAGATTCGCAGGGACCCATTCTTCTTGAACACGATGACTACTGGACTACACCACTCAGACTTGGAGGGTTCGATGACTCCCAACTTCAGCATCTCTTCCACCTCCTGTTGCAGCTTCACCATGAGCTGTTGTAGGACCCTGTAAGGACGCTGTCGAATGGGTCATCCATCTTTGAGGCAGATGACATGGTCCACCATTGTGTTTTTTCCTGGGCAAGCAGCAAAGAGCGCTGGGGCCTCCTGGAAAACTCTGAGCAGCTGTGTCTTTTGTTCTGGAGCCAGATGTGTCAGGGGAGGGGTGTCTGATCCCAGCTGGGGTTCTGGAACAACCTCCCCTTCTTCCAGGTCCAACTTCCTGACCAGCAGCGTCATCCCCGAGGGTCCGGGTGGTCTGTCCTTCCACTCTTTCAGCAGGTTCACATGATAGGTTTGTTTTTGTCTCTTCTTGTCTGGGTGATTGACCTCATAAGTAACTGGACCCATCTTGCGAGTAATTGTGTATGGGCCTTGCCATTTAGCCAGGAGCTTGCTGTTGGATGAAGGGAGAAGCAGTACGACTTTCTGGCCAGGTTGGTAGTCTCGTTGACGAGCCTGTTGGTCATAACAGGTCTTCTGATGTTTGTGGGCCTCACATAGGTTGACCTCTGCCTCTTCCTGGTACTTGGCTAGCCGCTCCCTCATCTCCAGCACAAATTGCACAACTCCTCTGTTGGCTGTGGTGGTGGATGGGGCCTCCCAGGCCTTCCGGAGCAGATCCAATAAGCCTTGGACATCACTACCGTACAGGAGCTCAAAGGGCGAGAATCCTGTTGAAGCCTGTGGCACTTCCCTGTAAGCAAATAACAGGAAAGGCAGCCAGTGATCCCAGTCTCTGCCTGTATCATCCACAAACTTCTGGAACATCCGTTTCAGAGTCTGATTGAAGCGTTCCACCAGACCATCAGTCTGTGGGTGATAAGGGGTGGTTTTGAGTGCGGTGACTCCAAGCTGTCTGTATAGAAGCTGCATCAACCGAGAGGTAAAGTTGGTTCCCTGGTCTGTGAGGATTTCATCCGGGATCCCCACCCTGGAGAACAGCTGTATCAGAGTTCGTACCACAGCTGGTGCAGTGATGGCGTGGAGGGGAAAAGCCTCAGGAAATTGTGTGGGATAGTCACAGATGACCAAGATGTATTGAAGGCCTCTGCTAGGGCCATATCCCTACCTCCTCATAGGGATTATGACTGTGCCATTGACCTCTTACCCGGCATCTAACCTCCTAAGGGCAGACTCTATTCCCCGTCTGCTCCTGAGAGAGAAGCAATGGAGACCTATATACAAGACTCTCTAGCCGCAGGTATCATAAGACTTTCCTCATCTCCAGCCGGGGCTGGATTCTTCTTCGTGGACAAGAAGGATAAGACTTTGAGACTGTGCATTGATTATAGGGGGTTGAATGAGATCACTGTTAAAAATCGTTATCCGTTACCGTTAATCTCTCCTGCTTCTGAGCTTCTCCAGGGGGCCACAGTGTTCACCAAACTGGACCTGAGAAACGCCTATCATTTGGTGAGAATCCAGGACGGGGATGAATGGAAGACAGCATTCAACACACCTTCAGGTCATTACGAGTACCTCGTAATGCCCTTTGGACTTACCAACACCCCAGCTGTCTTCCAGAACCTCATTAATGACGTCCTCCGCGACATGTTGAATAAGTTTGTTTTTGTCTACCTGGATGACATTCTGATCTTTTCAAAGTCTCAGCAGGATCACATCTACCACGTTCAACAGGTACTCCAACGACTCCTAGAGAACTCTCTCTACATTAAGGCGGAGAAGTGCGAGTTCCACTGCCCCTCGGTTTCCTTCCTGGGATATGTTATAGGACAAGACTCGCTACAGATGGATCCAAGCAAGTTGTCTGCAGTGGCAGAGTGGCCGGTTCCTGAGACACGTAAGCAGCTTCAGAGATTCTTAGGTTTTGCTAATTTTTATAGACGGTTCATCAGAGGATATAGCTCTGTCGCTGCACTGTTGACTGCTCTCACCTCCTCCAAGGTATCATTTCAGTGGTCTCCATCTGCCAGCCAGGCATTCGACACTCTCAAGAAGAGATTCTGCACCGCTCCCATCCTACAAATTCCAGATCCTGAGAAACAATTTATCTTGGAGGTGGACGCCTCGGATGTGGGAGTGGGAGCGGTGCTCTCCCAGCGTTCGGATCAGGACTCCAAGATGCATCCCTGTGCCTTCTTTTCTAGGCGTCTATCACCTGAGAGGAACTATGACATCGGGAACCAGGAACCGGGAACTGTTGGCGGTTAAGCAGGCCCTAGAACAATGGAGACACTGGTTGGAAGGAACCAAGGTCCCATTCCTGGTATGGACCGATCATAAGAACCTGGAGTACATCAGATCGGCTAAGAGACTCAACTCCCGATAGGCTAGATGGTCCTTATTTTTTACCCGTTTTAATTTCTCCTTGTCTTATCGTCCAGGTTCCCGGAATGTCAAGCCGGATGCGCTATCACGACAATTCATCGTGGAGGAGAAGGAGGGGTGAAGACGGAGACCATCCTTCCCAGTTCACAGAGGGTGGCAGCTCTCACGTGGGAAATTGAGGACCGGATCAGGACAGCGGCAGAGGAGGAACCTGGGCCAAGTGGTTGTCCTATTGGTCACCTATTCGTTCCCCAGGGACTCAGAGCGGAGCTTCTGCAATGGATCCATCAGTCTCCTCTTACATACCATCTGGGAGTGCTACAAACCCTGGAGGTAATTCAGAGAAGGTACTGGTGGCCCACGATGAAGAAGGACGTTATCAGTTTTATCAAGGCCTGTCCAGTATGTAGCCAGAACAAGTCCTCTCGGAGACCCATAGCTGGTCTTTTACAGCCGCTGGCAATCCCTCATCGTCCTTGGTCCCATATCACCCTAGATTTTGTTACAGGGTTACCTTCGTCAGACGGCAACACCCCTATTCTCACAGTGGTGGACAGGTTCAGTAAGATGGCTCATCTGGTTCCGATCCCCAAGCTTCCCTCTGCCAAAGAAACCGCCAAACTCATGCTCCTGGACGTATTCCGCATCCACGGCTTTCCCACCGACGTTGTTTCGGATCGGGGACCGCAGTTTATCTCCAGGTTCTGGAAGGAGTTCTGTCGGGCAATTGGAGCCTCCCCTAGTTTATCTTCGGGAGATCACCTGCAGTCCAACGGCCAAGCAGAGCGGATGAATCAGGAAATGGAGACTACCCTGAGATGTATGGCCTTGCGTCAACCATCTTCCTGGTCCAGGCAACTCATGTGGGTGGAATACGCCCACAACACGCTCATCAGCTCGGCTACAGGTATGTTTCCATTCCAGTGTGTGTTTGGCTTTCAACCTCCGTTATTCCCTTCTGCCATTGAAGAGTCTTCATGCCCCGCCGTGGACCAGTTCCTGCGTCAGTGTCGACAGACATGGAGGTCGGCTTGCGCCGCTATTCGGAAGGCCACGGGTAGGTACGAGTTGAATGCCAACCGTCGTCGTTCCAAGAATCCGCCATACCAGGAGGGACATAAGGTATCATCCTGGTCACAAATAACTCATGGCAAGTCCTGACATCAACTATTCACCTTCAAATACAGATATGATGCAACATCAGGAACAGAACACTGGACATGAAATACTTGGACTGAGAACATTTGAATATACTGAACATAGAGACTATGATATGGAAAATGATATTGATCCCGATAACAACTTCTTCAGAAATACACAGAGCCAATGCAATTATTACACTGAGGAATAGTTTAGCAATAACTTCAAAGAGGGTGGAGACATCATACATTTCAACAGTAGAAGTTTAAACTCAAACCTGTCAAAAATCAAACATTGTCTAAAACAGCTAAAAACAAATTCACCATAATAGCAATATCTGAAACTTGGTTAAGTGAGGAACAAACAGCTTCAGTTGAAATAGAAGGGTATTAAATGTACCATATAAACAGAAAACAGAAAAAGGGTGGAGGAGTTACTGTATACATTAAAAAACAATATAGGAGTAAAACTATTAAAAACATGTGGAACAATAAGTAATGTAATGGAATATATCACTGTAGAAATAGAAACAAAAAGATCAAAAAATATACTGATAAGTTGTAGATACAGAGCACCAGGATCATGTGTGGAAGTATTTAAAGATAAATTATTGAATTTATATGAGAAAACAAATACATTGTTTTTTGTATGTGGGGATTTCAATATTGACTTATTAAACCCCCAAGAAAACAACATTAAGCAATTTATTAGTTCTATGTACAGCACGAGCCTTTATCCACTAATAACAAGACCAACCAGGATAACTACCCATAATGCCACACTACTAGAAAATATTTTCATAAACAAAATTGATGCAAGAATAAGTAGTGGAGTAATAATAAATGATACAACTGATCACCTGCCAGTGTTTGCAATATTCCACAGCTCCACAGGAACAAACAAAGAAAATACAAAATATAAGACAATAAGACAAAAAACTGAAGAGTCTATTAACACTTTCAAATGTGATTTGATGAAACAAAACTGGATTCATGTCAATAATAAAGTCTCTTTACGATAAAAAATGTCCTTTGGTAAAGAAAAAAGTGAAGCACATAATTGATAAAAAACCATGGTTAACTAAAGGTTTATTAAATGCATGTCGAAAGAAAAATGTTTTATATAAAGATTTTCTCAAACAAAGAACTAAAGAAGCAGAAACAAAATACAAGACCTATAAAAATAAACTAACAAGAATCATGAGAAGCAGCAAAAAGGAATATTACAGCAATTTATTAGAGGAAAATAAAAACAATATAAGAAATACATGGAAGGTATTGAATGACATTATTAAAAAAAAAGAAAAAACTGAGATAAATACCCAAATTACTTCACAATTAAAAATAACAAATAGTCATGACACAAATGAAATTGTAAATGAATTTAATGATTTCTTTGTTGGTGTTGGTCCTGGTCTGGATGGAGAGATTACAAACACTGGCAACATGAATGAAGTAGAAAGTAGAGTTTGGAATGTAAGTGAATCTATGTTCTTAAAGGAACCAATGAAAAAGAAATGACTGACATTGTTAATAACGTCAACACTAAGAAGTCAACAGACTGTAATGATTTTAACATGTCATTGGTTAAAAATATCATTGAGTGTGTGGTCAAAACTCTCACATATATCTGTAACCAATCACTAAAAAATGAAATATGAAAACTGCTAAAATCATACCCATATTCAAATCTGGAAATAGACACTTACTGTCAAACTACAGACCTGTTTCACTACTGCCACAATTCTCTAAAATACTGGAAAAATTATTCTATACAAGGCTGGATAACTTCATCACAAAACATAATGTAGTGTGTGAACAACAATATGGTTTCACAACTAAAAGAACAATATCCCTTGCTCTCATGGAATTTGTAGAACACATAACATCTGCAACAGAAAACAAACAAAAATATGCATTAGGAATATTTTTAGATCTAAAAAAAGCTTTTGACACAGTTGACCATGAATTATTATTAATAAAACTACAAAAATACGGAATTAGAGGCCAAGCACTCTCCTGGGTATCCAGTTACCTAAGCAACAGAAATCAATATGTGCAGATCAATAACAGCAAATCCAAACTACAGACATTGAGGTGTGGGGTTCCCCAGGGCTCGGTGCTGGGACCATTGTTGTTCACCCTTTACATCAATAATATATATGAGGTTTCAAATACAAGTCAAATTATTTTATTTGCAGATGACACTAACTTACATTGCTGTGGAGATAATTTGGAACAACTCTTGGACACAGTGGCAGATGAATTAAATAAACTGAAGAGGTGATTTGACTCAAACAAACTAACATTAAATTTAAGCAAAACCAAATTCACAATATTTGGAAATCAGACAAATAAGTCACAAAAGAAATTAATGATTAATAACATAGAAATAGAAAGAACAAATGAAATAAAGTTTCTGGGAGTTATTATTGACAGTAAATTATCCTGGAAGTCACACATACACTACATTACATCCAAAATAGAAAAATCAATTGCATTATTAAATAAAGTCAAATATCTTGTAAACCAGTCATCACTATAACCATTGTATTGTTCCTTCATTCTCTCATACATGACCTACTGTGTAGAAGTGTGAGGGAACACATACAAAACAAACACAGAAATAATATTCAAACTTCAAAAAAGAGCAATAAGGATTGTCACCAAAAGCACCTATAGAACCATCAAATTAAAGGCATTAAAATTTAAGGATTTAGTCAACCTCAAAACAATTCAAATAATGTACAAAGTAAATCTAAACCAGTTCCACAAAGTGTCCAAGGGTTGTTTCAAGTGAAGGAAAATAAACACAATCTGAGGAGAATTTATATGTTTAAAAAACCACCTGTACGAACTAACGTAAAAATGCATTGTTTCAGTTAAAGGAGTCAATCTGTGGAATAACTATAGTGAAGAACTGAAAACCTGTGAATCACTACAAAAGTTTAAACAGGTTTTTATAAACTACATTCTAAGTGGATACAGGAAAGAAATGTAAATATGAATTTGTAGCAAAGAACAGGTTTCCCTTTTTCTGTTGAGCTTTCTTTTCCTTTCGGTTTAGTGTGTATGTATGTATGTATATATGTGTATATGTATATATGTGTGTATATGTGTATATGTGTGTGTGTATATGAATGTATGTATGCATGTATATATGTATATATATATATATATATATATATATATATATATATATCGTGAGGTATATATCGTGAGGTATCATGATGGTGATGGCCAATCAGCCTGACATAGTGGTGGTGGATAAACATGAGAAGACAGTGGTGGTGATAGATGTAGCAGTCCCCAGTGATAGCAACATCAGAAAGAAAGAACATGAGAAGCTTGAGAAATACCAAGGGCTGAAAGAGGAGTTAGAGAAAATGTGGAGTGTGAAGGCAACGGTGGTACCAGTAGTGATCGGAGCATTAGGGGCAGTGACCCCCAAGCTGGGAGAATGGCTCCAGCAGATACCAGGAACAACATCAGAGATCTCTGTACAAAAGAGCGCATTGCTAGGAACAGCTAAGATCCTGCGCAGAACCCTCAGGCTCCCAGGCCTCTGGTAGAGGACCCGAGTCTGAAGGAGACACCGCCCACGTGGGGCGAGAGGAACATTATATATATATATATATATATATATATATATATATATATATATATATATATGCTCTGATTGAGTAATACAAAGGGGTAGGAGTAGACAAGTTTTGTTAACTTCATCCTACACCCTTTCGAACAAGGTATAATTATTTCGGATACTAAAGAGGTGTTGTTTTAACTTCTGCTTAAATACTTTTTACTTATTTTATTTTACCTGTTTGAATAAACAAATAAATGAAATGAAATGTGCTTTGTCCTCATTTGTTTGGAAGTGTCTTTTGTCCTCTTTACGTAGAAGTCTCTTTTGTCCTATTTAGTTAGAGCTGTCTTTTGTCCTCTTTTGATGGAAGTGTCTTTTGTCCTCTTTAGTTAGAAGTGTCTTTTGTCCTCATTTGTTTGGAAGTGTCTTTAGTTGGAAATGTCTTTTGTCCTCTCTTGTTGGAAGTGTCTTTTGTCCTCCTTTGTTGGAAGTGTCTTTTGTCCTCATTTGTTTGGAAGTGTCTTTTGTTGGAAGTGTGCTTTGTGTTCTTTTGTTGGAAGTGTCTTTTGTCCTCTCTTGTTGGAATTGTCTTTTGTGCTCTTTTGTTGGAAGTGTCTTTTGTCCTCATTTGTTTGGAAGTGTCTTTTGTTGGAAGTGTCTTTTGTCCTCGTTTGTTTGGAAGTGTCTTTTGTTCTCTTTAGTTAGAGGTGTCTTTTGTCCTCTTTTGATGGAAGTGTCTTTTGTCCTCGTTTGTTTGGAAGTGTCTTTTGTTCGAAGTGTGCTTTGTCCTCTTTTGTTGGAAGTATCTTTTGTCTTCGTTTGTTGGAAGTGTCTTTGATTGGAAGTGTGCTTTGTCCTCTTTTGTTGGAAGTGTCTTTTGTCCTGTTTACTTAGAAGTGTCTTTTGTCCTCTTTAGTTAGAAGTGTCTTTTGTCCTCGTTTCTTCTGAAGTGTCTTTTGTTGGAAGTGTGTTTTGTCCTCTTTTGTTGGAAGTGTCTTTTGTCCTCTTTAGTTAAAAGTGTCTTTTGTCCTCATTTGTTTGGAAGTGTCTTTTGTCCTCTCTTGTTGGAATTGTCTTTTGTCCTCTTTAGTTAGAAGTGACTTTTGTCCTCTTTTGTTGGAAGTGTCTTTTGCCCTCTTTTGTTGGAAGTGTCTTTTGTCCTCTGGCTGGGCCGGTCGGGTTCGGGTGGGCCCAGCTCGGCGTCTCGCCTCGGGGCTCTGGGGGCCCTCTACCTGTCTCCCCCGCTGCTCTGTCCTCATGGGCCGGACCCACACCAGACTGCCTCTTACTGTGCACTTCACACACTTCTCACCTCACTGTATATAGTTACTCTTAGGCACATATAGGGACACAACAGTTAGGGCCTCAAGAGCAGGTGGGGGCGGGAGGGATGGGCTCTGTGGTGGGGCAGATGGCAGGGCTCTAGGGCCTTGTCTCTTCCCCATCACCCTCTTGCTTACCTCCCCTGCTCTCTAATTTCTTTTTAATGCACCACACACATTCACACCTTGGGGGTAGGTCTGGGACGGCTCTGGGAACTTGGGCCAGGGTAGGCTGCAGAGTAGCCATCCTCTGTGGTCCTCTGGCCTCCACTTTTAATGCACCACATGACACTCAGGGTTACCCTATCACGGTGCAGGGATAATGTCTCCAGTCAGGGATCTGGAGACAAATTAATAGGGAGTAATGGGGAGGGATTTCACTAATATGGCCTCGCTGGTGGGACCCGGCCCCCTTGTGGCTATGGGGTAGGGGGGGTGGACTACCATCCATGTTTAGAGGCTGGGGGTCCCTGGGACCTGGGGACTGTGGTCGGGGGGGGGGGGGCTGGGCAGGTTGGGTGGGGTTGGGGTTGGGGTTGGGGTGGCGGGTGGGTCCTCGTGCCCCGGGCCACCTGGGTCGGCCTTAGTGTGCTGGGGTGGTATGTAGCTGCTCCCTCTTGTTCTCCGGGTTTGTGTCATTCACGATGGCCCCAGTGGCTCTCTGGGGGCGGCACCCTTCACCTCCTATGGCCCAGGATGGGGAGTGCCCTGTTGGTTTGGCCCTGCCTTGTCGTGATTGCTGTTCTGGGTTTCAGGGTCCTTCACACTTGCATGTTTGATCGGGTCTCGCCAGCTACTGCCGAGTAGCCAATCTCTACCCTAAACTCATTCTTTTCTGCACTAGTGTCCCCTTCTGGCCTATTCTATTCTATTCTATTCTATTCTTTTCTATTTTATACTATCAAGTCATCCACAATTATGATGTTCACTACCGCTTTGTTTAATTATTTATTTATTGAATCTCTTTTTCTTTTGTGCTGTTTTGGTTTTCTTCTCTTTTGTAGATGTACTTATTTATTTATTTATTTATTTTTATTGCTGGACAGTTAGTGGTTGGGAATAACACACCACCTTACAATCTTTGACTGCAATAGCACCGCCTGTTAATTTCTGTCCCAGTCCGTCCTGTCCGTCCTGTCCAGTCTTTGTTTCCCCCACACATCACTGAGGTGTAGCACTGCCCTCCCTGGCTTATAATAGAGAGTTCTAATAAAGGATGTCTGCTCAGCTTTCAGGGAGGACCGCTGATGGTCACACACATGCACTAAATATTAAAATATTTGACTTCAAGACTAAAATATGTGGAGTTAAACAATGAGAACAAATGCAGACAAAATAAAAGAGAGGGAAAAAAAGGAAGTGTCTTTTGTTGGAAGAGTCTTTTGTCCTCTTTTGCAGGAAGTGTCCTTTGTTCTCTTTTGTTGGAATTGTCTTTTGTTCTCTTTTGTTGGAAGTGTCTTTTGTCCCCCTTTGCAGGAAGTGTCTTTTGTCCTCTTTAGTTGGAAGTGTCTTTTGTTGGAAGTGTCTTTTGTCCTCTTTAGTTGGAAATGTCTTTTGTTGGAATTGTCTTTTGTTCTCTTTAGTTAGAAGTGTCTTTTGTCCTCATTTGTTTGGAAGTGTCTTTTGTTGGAAGTGTGCTTTGTGTTCTTTTGTTGGAAGTGTCTTTTGTCCTCTCTTGTTGGAATTGTCTTTTGTTCTCTTTTGTTGGAAGTGTTTTTTGTTGGAATTGTCTTTGGTCCTCTTGTTGGAAGTGTGTTTTTTTGGAAGTGTCTTTTGCCCTCTTTTGTTGGAAGTGTGTTTTTTTGGAATTGTCTTTTGTCCTCTTTTGTTGGAATTGTCTTTTGTCCTCTTTTGTTGTAAGTGTCTTTTGCCCTCTTTTGTTGGAAGTGTTTTTGTCTTCTTTTGTTGGAAGTGTCTTTTGCGCTCTTTTGTTGGAAGTGTCTTTTGTTGGAAGTGTGTTTTATTGGAAGTGTGCTTTGTCATCTTTTGTTGGAATTGCCTTTTGTTCTTTTTTGTTGGAAGTGTCTTTTGTTGGAAGTGTATTTTGCCCTCTTTTGTTGGAAGTGTCTTTTGTTGGAAATGCCTTTTGTCCTCTTTTGTTGGAAGTGTGTTTTTTGGAAGTGTCTTTTGTTGGATTTGTCTTTTGTCCTCTTTTGTTGGAAGTGTGTTTTTTGAAAGTGTCTTTTGTTGGAATTGTCTTTTGTTGAAAGTGGCTTTTGTTGGAAGTGTCTTTGGTCCTCTTTTGTTGGAAGTGTATTTTGTTGGAATTGTCTTTTGATGGAAGTGTCTTTTGTCCTCTTTTGTTGGAATTGTCTTGTATTCTCTTTTGTTGGAAGTGTCTTTTGTTGGAAGTGTCTTTTGTTGGAAATGTCTTTTGTCCTCTTTTTTGTAAGTGTCTTTTGTTGGAATTGTCTTTTGTCCTCTTTTGTTGGAAGTGTCTTTTGTTGGAAGTGTCTTTTGCCCTCTTTTGTTGGAAGTGTGTTTTGTCCTCTTTTGTTAGAAGTGTCTTTTGCCCTCTTTTGTTGGAAGTGTCTTTTGTTCTCTTTTGTTGAAAGTGGCTTTTGTTGGAAGTGTCTTTTGTCCTCTTTTGTTGGAAGTGTCTTTTGTTGGAATTGTCTTGTGTCCTCTTTTGGTGGAAGTGTCTTTTGTCCTCTTTTGTTAGAAGTGTCTTTTGTCCTCTTTAGTTAAAAGTGTCTTGTCCTCTTTTGTTTGGAAGTGTCTTTTGTTCTCTTTTGTTGGAATTGTCTTTTATTCTCTTTTGTTGAAAGTGTCTTTTGTTGGAAATGTCTTTTGTCCTCTTTTGTTGGAAGTGTGTTTTTTGGAAGTGTCTTTTGTCCTCTTTTGTTGGAAGTGTCTTTTGTTGGAATTGTCTTTTGTCCTCTTTTTTTGTAAGTGTCTTTTGTTGGAAGTGTCTTTTGCCTTCTTTTGTTGGAAGTGTGTTTTGTCCTCTTTTGTTAGAAGTGTCTTTTGCCCTCTTTTGTTGGATGTGTGTTTTGTTGGAAGTGTCTTTTGTCCTCTTGTTGGAATTGTCTTTTGTTCTCTTTTGTTGGAAGTGTCTTTTGTTGGAATTGTCTTTTGTCCTCTTTTGTTGGAAGTGTCTTTTGTTGGAATTGTCTTGTGTCCTCTTTTGGTGGAAGTGTCTTTTGTCCTCTTTTGTTTGGAAGTGTCTTTTGTTCTCTTTTGTTGGAATTGTCTTTTATTCTCTTTTGTTGGAAGTGTCTTTTGTTGGAAATGTCTTTTGTCCTCTTTTGTTGGAAGTGTCTTTTGTCCTCTTTTTTTGTAAGTATCTTTTGTTGGAAGTGTCTTTTGCCCTCTTTTGTTGGAAGTGTGTTTTGTCCTCTTTTGTTAGAAGTGTCTTTTGCCCTCTTTTGTTGGAAGTGTCTTTTGTCCTCTTTAGTTAAAAGTGTCTTTTGTCCTCTTTTGTTTGGAAGTGTCTTTTGTCCTCTTTTGTTGGAATTGTCTTTTGTCCTCTTTTGTTGGAAGTGTGTTTTTTTGGAAGTGTCTTTTGTTGGAATTGTCTTTTGTCCTCTTTTGTTGAAAGTGTCTTTTGTTGGAAGTGTGTTTTGTCCTCTTTTGTTGGAATTGTCTTTTGCCCTCTTTTGTTTAAAGTGTGTTTTTTTGGAAGTGTCTTTTGTTGGAAGTGTCTTTTGTTCTCTTTTGTTGAAAGTGTCTTTTGTTGCAAGTGTCTTTTGTCCTCTTTTTTTGTAAGTGTCTTTTGTTGGAAGTGTCTTTTGCCTTCTTTTGTTGGAAGTGTGTTTTGTCCTCTTTTGTTAGAAGTGTCTTTTGCCCTCTTTTGTTTAAAGTGTGTTTTTTTGGAAGTGTCTTTTGTTGGAAGTGTCTTTTGTTCTCTTTTGTTGAAAGTGTCTTTTGTTGCAAGTGTCTTTTGCCCTCTTTTGTTGGAAGTGTGTTTTGTTGGAAGTGTCTTTTGTCCTCTTTTGTTTGGAAGTGTCTTTTATCCTCTTTTGTTGGAATTGTCTTTTGTCCTCTTTTGTTGGAAGTGTGTTTTTTTAAGTGTCTTGTTGGAATTGTCTTTTGTCCTCTTTTGTTGGAAGTGTGTTTTTTTAAGTGTCTTGTTGGAATTGTCTTTTGTCCTCTTTTTGGAAATGTCTTTTGTTGGAAGTGTCTTTTGCCCTCTTTTGTTGGAAGTGTGTTTTGTTGGAAGTGTGTTTTGTCCTCTTTTGTTGGAATTGTCTTTTGCCCTCTTTTGTTTAAAGTGTGTTTTGTTGGAAGTGTGTTTTGTCCTCTTTTGTTGGAAGTGTCTTTTGTTGGAAGTGTGTTTTGTTGGAAGTGTCTTTTGTCCTCATTTGTTTGGAAGTGTCTTTTGTTGGAAGTGTGCTTTGTCCTCTTTTGTTGGAAGTGTCTTTTGTTGGAATTGTCTTTTGTCCTCTTTAGTTAGAAGTTTCTTTTGTCTTTTTCCCACCGGTGTCCTCCTGGACTGCTTCTGTTGAATCCATTAACATCTAACCCACAGAAGTAGGACGGCTGTTGCCACGGTGACGTCTGTCCACGTCCTGCAGCAGGTGTCGTCCTCTTTAATGTCAAACGCAGCTGCTCGACACCTCACGCTCTGCATCCGGATCCGTTGCACAAGTTTCCAGCGGAATTCCCACCGGACGTCATTTGAAGGAGTCCTGAGCGCAGCAGCGTCGTGGAGCAGAACAGGGTGGGTTTGTGTCGTAGACGCCTCCCCCTCTGTGGCCCAACCTGCAGCTCGTGGCTGTGTCCTTCCGTCTATGCGGCTGCCGTCTGCTGTCCGTCGCTTCTCATCAGCGTAATGAGTTGTGATTCGCTGTAAGCGAACACGGACGCAGCTTTTAACGAGTTGTCCCTGAACACCACATCCTTTCACCATGTGACCCAGACTGACGCAACTGTGGCGCCTTCACCGAGATGCCAGTGTCCATGCCAGTGTCCACACCAATGTCCACGCCAGTGTCCACACCAGTGTCCACAGCAGTGTCTACAGCAGTGTCCACGCCAGTGTCCACGCTAGTGTCCACAGCAGTGTCCACGCCAGTGTCCACACCAGTGTCCACGCCAGTGTCCATGCCAGTGTCCATGCCAGTGTCCACACCAGTGTCCACGCCAGTGTCCACACCAGTGTCCACACCAGTGTCCACGCCAGTGTCCACAGCAGTGTCCACGCCAGTGTCCACAGCAGTGTCCACGCCAGTGTCCATGCCAGTGTCCACACCAGTGTCCACGCCAGTGTCCACACCAGTGTCCACACCTCATAACTTTGGCTTTTCATCTCAGATTTGTAACATTTTATGGTTTGATTTTAACTTTTAGTCTCATCATTTTGGCTTTGCTTAATGCACCTTATATGTGAAAAAGCCTCAAAAGAACCCATTGACTTCCAGTGTGATGGACAGTGACGTAAACAGCAGCAGCAGTGTCTTCTCTGATCCTTCAAATATATGTTGAACAGTTAAAAGCGCAGGCTGACGTTAAAGGTGCTCATTTTTTAATTCATCAATATGTCCACCATCTGGACAAATGAAAACATTCAATTTCTGATTCTATACACTATAAATAACCTTTATATAAATATATACTTTAACAAATCCACCCAAAACATGTGAAGAGAATGAACTGGAATAATATGTGTTTGAATGAGTGATTTATTTTCATAACAAAACCATCACGGAACAAAAACTCACAGCTTGTAATTGATCAGATTAGTTTAATCAGATTAGTTTAAATATTTAACGTTTATTAAGGACTGGCAATGATTTCCTTTTTTTACTTTATTTAGTGGTTTTTCCTAAAGTTTCAGTTGTTCAACTGATCAGATGGAATTACCCAGAATGCCCTGCTGCGACCAAAGTCATTAATAAATGAACACATGTGATCAGCATGTGTTTCCATTAGCATTAGTATTAGTGTTTCCATTAGCATTAGTATTACCGTTAGTATTAGTGTTACCATTAGCATTAGTATTACCGTTAGTATTAGTGTTTCCATTAGCATTAGTATTACCATTAGTATTAGTGTTACCATTAGCATTTGTATTACTGTTAGTATTAGTGTTACCATTACCGATAGTATTACCGTTAGTATTAGTGTTTCCATTAGCATTAGTATTACTGTTAGTATTAGTGTTTCCATTAGCATTAGTATTACCGTTAGTATTAGTGTTACCATTAGCATTAGTATTACCATTAGTATTAGTGTTGCCATTCGCATTAGTATTACCGTTAGTATTAATGTTACCATTAGCATTAGTATTACCGTTAGTATTAGTGTTACCATTAGCATTAGTATTACCGTTAGTATTAGTGTTACCATTAGCATTAGTATTACCGTTAGTATTAGTGTTTCCATTAGCATTAGTATTACCGTTAGTATTAGTGTTACCATTAGCATTAGTATTACCGTTAGTATTAGTGTTTCCATTAGCATTAGTATTACCGTTAGTATTAGTGTTGCCATTAGCATTAGTATTACCGTTAGTATTAAGTGTTACCATTAGCATTAGTATTACCGTTAGTATTAGTGCCACCATTAGCATTAGTGTTACCATTAGCATCAGTGTTAGTGTTAGCATTACCATCCTGCAGCTAAGGCTCATTTGAACCCTTTCGGATGTGTTTCTAAATTCCACCTTTGATTGTTTTTCAGTCTGTGATTGGTTCTAAACTTAGCATTGAATTGTTTGTGTGATCGCTGACAAGCTTGTGGACCAATCAGGACGCTGGGTTCTGAGACACTGCCCCCTCCTCTATCAGAGTCTGGATGTGGCTGTGGCTATAGGACAATGTATCTCGCAGGACTTGGACAGTGTGTTGGCCAATCAGAGGAGGGGGCGTCGGCCTGTTGGAGCTGAAGTTGCTGAAGCGAACGGCTGGACCTGAAAGGAAAGAAACAAACAAACAAATACATTAAAATTCATTTATTATTAAAATTAATAATTATTTAAATCAAGCAAAACAAACCCCGCCCCCACATGTGATCAGATTAAACTCAGACAGAGTCATCTACAGACCAACTGATCAATCACACAGAAAAAAATTATTTATAATCAATAGATCTGGAACTAATCTGATTAAAGTAATCTGATTAAAGTAATCTGATTAAACTAATATTACCAGGTCAGTTTTATTGGTTCCATTAACAGATTTTTTTTGTAATTCAAGCAAAAAATGTAAAATAAATAAATAAATCTTCAGGCGTGTGTCTGGTTCTGACCTGGAACAGCAATGTGTCCAACTGTTGGATGAATCATTTCCTGGATCAGTCCGTTGTGTTTCACCTGCAAACAAACAAACAAATTTAAATGTTGTGCAGAGCAGCTGAAGGTGTTTGTTTGTTTGTTTCCTTGTTCACAACAAATGTCAGAACGATCCGTGAAGAATAAGCAACGTTAAAGTGTGAACAAAAAATGGTCAAGTTTTTGGTGACCTTTGACCTTTGGTGCTGACCATGAAGGTCAGGTGTTTTTCAGTCTAATATTCATCGTGATGAACACACACACAAACATACACACACACATACACACACAAACACACAGTAAACGTGTTGGGCTCAGTCTAAACGTGTTGGGCTCAGTCTAAACGTGTGTGACCGTCGTGGATTGTGTTTCCATATGTTAGTGTTTGTTTTTCTTTCCTTCATTATCCAGTGTTTATTCCTCATCACATCCAGAACATTCCAGAATGTTCAGAATGTTCAGAACCAGTTCTCCTCGTTCTCACACTTCCTGTTCTTCATCTGGTTATCATCATCATCATCATCATCATCATCATCATCTTCACTGTTGATCTGAACAACAATGTTTTGATTTTTACTCTGAGGAATAAAACATGGAGTTTAGAACCAGGAAGGATTCATACACATGACTGGTCTGGTCTGGTCTGGTCTGGACTGGTCTGGTGTGGTCTGGACTGGTTTGGTCTGGTCTGGACTGGCGTGGTCTGGTCTGGACTGGTTTGGTCTGGCCTGGTGTGGTCTTGTCTGGACTGGTGTGGTCTGGACTAGACTGGTGTGGTCTGGTCTGGACTGGATTGGAATGGTGTGATCTGGCCTGGTATCGTCTAATCTGGTCTGGTCTGTTGTGGTCTCATCTGGTCTGGTCTGGTGTGTTCTGATCTGATCTGGTCTGGTCTGGTGTGGTCTGATCTGATCTGGTCTGGTCTGGTGTGATCTGGTCTGTGCTGGACTGGACTGGTCCAGTGTGATCTGGTCTTGTCCGGTCCAGTGTGGTCTTATTTGAACAGTTTCAGTCTGGCTTTCGTGCCCATCATAGCACTGAAACAGCGTTAGTTAAAGTTACTAATGACTTATTATTAGCCGCTGACATCAGATTAATATGGGTCCTGGTGTTATTAGACCTTAGTGCAGCCTTTGACACCATTGACCACAGTATCTTAGTGCACAGATTAGAATGTGATATAGGTATTAGAGGAGCAGCCCTCTGCTGCTTTAAATCATATTTATCTAATCCATACCAATTTGTTAACGTTAATCAACAATCATCGCAGTCCTCCAGAGTTAATTATGGCGTTCCTCAAGGGTCAGTCCTTGGGCCTATTTTGTTTACACTATATATGCTCCCTTTAGGTAACATCATTAGAAATCATGGCATTAATTTTCATTGTAATACAGATGACACACAGCTATATTTATCGATTAAACCTGATCAGACCAGACAAATAGATAAACTAAGTACATGTGTCCAAGACATAAAAACTTGGATCAGTGACAATTATCTTTTATTGAACCCTGAAAAAACTGAAGTCATTATAATTGGTCCTAAAAATGCCACAGACTCTCTAACTGACCAGATAGTTACTGTAGACAACTTAAGTGGAACACCCAGTGACACAGTTAAACATTTAGGAGTTTTATGTGATCCACATCTGTCATTCAAAGGGTCAGGGGTCAGAGGTCAGGGCACATTAACAAAACATATAGAACAGCCTTTTTTCACCTGCGCAACATTAGCCAAAATTAGGAATATTCTGTCTAAAACTACTGCAGAAAAATTAATTCATGCATTTGTTACATCACGATTAGATTATTGTAACTCCTGAACCCTGACCCCTAACGCTATCACCCCTGTGCTCCAAACCCTGACCCCTGACCCTATCACCCCTGTGCTCCAAACCCTGACCCCTGACCCCTAACCCTATCACCCCTGTGCTCCAAACTCTTCACTGGCTACCAGTTGAGTCTAGAATTAAATTTAAAATCCTCCTCCTTACATATAAAACCATTAATGGTATGGGTTAGGGTTAAGGGTCAGAGGTCAGGGGTTAATGGTATGGGCCCCTCTTATCTTAAAGATAATCTGGTTCCGTACCAGCCTAATAGAACCCTTCGTTCTCAGAATGCAGGTTTATTGAAAGTTCCTAGGGTTTCTAAAAGTACAGTAGGAGCTAGAGCCTTTAGTTACCATGGTTACTGTCTGATGGAGCTAGAGCCTTTAGTTACCATGGTTACTGTCTGATGGAGCTCGAGCCTTTAGTTACCATGGTTACTGTCTGATGGAGCTAGAGCCTTTAGTTACCATGGTTACTGTCTGATGGAATAATCTTCCCTTTAATATTAAAGACGCAGAAACAGTCTCTACATTTAAAATTAGGCTTAAAACATTCCTGTTTGAGAAAGACTATGGTCAGGTTAGTTAAAAATGATGTGACTCATATATCATGTATACATGATGTATGAGTCACAGTTCAGTCTAGGCTGCCCTAGGAGTTAGAATGCTGGGGGAAGTACAGACACTGAGTTCTTTCTTCTCTTTCTCTCCCTCACACCTGTTTCTGTCATTTTTATAACCTATCTTTCATACCAAGTCTGTTCATGACTAGTCACCTGGTGTCCCCTTTCCCCCCTCCCCCCCTGGGGGGAGTGGTGGCTCTCCTGACAGTGTCTGCACGGGAGCCATGGACGACAGGATCTGCAGTATCTCGCCTGTGCCGACCTGTGACCCCGGACCACCGCCCCTGCCTGTCTGGACCAGTCCCCCCTCCTTCATTTATAAATGGACGTTCATCTATAGTCTGTCCGTCCATGGGAGTGGATCTGTCCTTCAATGTGGTTCTCCTCAAGATTTCTTCTTTTTCCCACTGGGTTTGGAAGTTTTTTCTTGCCGAGAAGGAGGGTCTAAGGACAGGGGGAGGGTCTAAGGACAGGGGATGCTTAGGTCTTTTCATGTATCTCTGTAGTTGATTGTGTTTTTGTAAAGCCCTGTGAGACGACGTTGTTGTGATTTAGGGCTTTATAAATAAAATTTAATTGAATTGGTCTGGACTGCATTGGAATGGTGTTGTCTGGCCTGGTATCGTCTAATCTGGTCTGGTCTGTTGTGGTCTGTTGTGGTCTGGTGTGGTCTGGTCTGGTCTGGTCTGGTGTGGTCTAAAATAATCTGATGAAATGTTCAAATTGACTTTTTATCTGATCATTTAATAAAAGTACTGGACTGGACTGGTCCAGTGTGGTGTGTTCTGGTCTGGTCCGGTCTGGTGTGGTCTGGTCTGGTCCGGTCCGGTCGGGTCTGGTCCGGTCTGGTGTGGTCTGGTCCAGTGTGGTCTGGTCCAGTGTGGTCTGGTCCGGTCTGGTGTGGTCTGGTCTGGACCGGTCTGGTGTGGTGTGGTTTGGTCTGGTCCGGTCTGGTGTGGTCAGGTCTGGTCTGGTCCGGTCTGGTGTGGTCAGGTCTGGTCTGGTCCGGTCTGGTGTGGTCAGGTCTGGTCTGGTCCGGTCTGGTGTGGTCAGGTCTGGTCTGGTCCGGTCTGGTGTGGTCTAAAATAATCTGATGAAATGTTCAAATTGACTTTTTATCTGATCATTTAATAAAAGTACTTGTAGTAGTAGTATTTTTCACACCAGTAGCTGTACTTTTACTGTAGTACAGAATATCAGTGCTTTTAACACTTCTGCATCTCTGACATCTTCATCTTCGTCTTCGTCTTCGTTCCACTCATTGCATCATTACGACTTCACCTTTTTTCACACCCTCCTCTTTTTCCCTCTTCCTCCCCCTCCCTCCCCATCCCACTTCCTCCCTCTCCCTCCTCTTCCTCCCCCTCCTACTTCCTCCCCTCCCTCTTCCTCCCCCTTCCTCCTCTTCCTCCCCCTCTCTTCCTCCCTCTTCCTCCCTCCTGCCCCTCCCTCTCCCTCCTCTTTTTCCCTCTTCCTCCCCCTCCCACTTCCTCCCTCCCCCTCCCTCCTCCCCCTCTCTTCCTCCCTCTTCCTCCACCTCCCACTTCCTCCCTCCTCTTCTTCCCTCTTCCTCCTCTTTTTCCCTCTTCCTCCCCCTCTCTTCCTCCTCTTTTTCCTTCTTCCTCCCCCTCCCTCTCCCTCCTCTTCCTCCCCCTCCCTCCTCCCCCTCTCTTCCTCCTCTTCCTCCACCTCCCACTTCGTCCCTCCTCCCCCTCCCTCTCCCTCCTCTTCTTCCCTCTTCCTACTCTTTTTCCCTCTTCCTCCCCCTCCCTCTTCCTCCTCTTTTTCCCTCTTCCTCCCCGTCCCTCTCCCTCCTCTTCCTCCCTCTTCCTCCCTCTTCCTCTCCCTCCTGCTGAGTCTTTGAAGGAGCTGTGGTGGTGCATTCAGCGGCGCCCGTGGGAGCGCCCTTAGTTACATCATGTTACTGCAACATCAAGGCGAGGAGGCGGAGCCAGGCTGGGTGAACCTGCTGCTCTGGGTTTGACCCTCGCCATCAAAGCGCTCTGCCTTCACCCATTCCTTTCCTTCCCTGTCGTGTCTTCATCCGTTCACCGTTCCTTCCACGCTGAGCGGCGTTATGTAACGGTGCTGGCGTTCCCGGAGGGACCAGCCTTCGCCATTCCAAGCCGCAGCATCAGCGAAGCCCTTCATCCTGTCAGAGACACTTTGAAGAGCGCCGATGAGGGGAGGAGGGGGCGTAGCTATTTTAAGGTGACCTTTGACCTCTCGGTGCAGTTTCACAATCAAAATGATCAGACAAAAAGTCTATATTCTGAGTCACTAAACACTAACAGATTTAATCCATACATTAGTAAATTAAAGTCAACTTATAGTACAGGAAATACACTGACCCTGGTCTGACTAGGACTAACGCTGACCCTGGTCTGACTAGGACTAACGCTGACCCTGGTTTGACTAGGACTAACGCTGACCCTGGTCTGACTAGGACTAACGCTGACCCTGGTCTGACTAGGACTAACACTGACCCTGGTCTGACTAGGACTAACACTGACCCTGGTCTGACTAGGACTAACACTGACCCTGGTCTGACTAGGACTAACACTGACCCTGGTCTGACTAGGACTAACACTGACCCTGGTCTGACTAGGACTAACACTGACCCTGGTCTGACTAGGACTAACACTGACCCTGGTCTGACTAGGACTAACTCTGACCCTGGTCTGACTAGGACTAACGCTGACCCTGGTCTGACTAGGACTAACGCTGACCCTGGTCTGACTAGGACTAACGCTGACCCTGGTCTGACTAGGACTAACATTGACCCTGGTCTAGTCAAACCGTCAATGTCCCATCGTTACTCCTTCACTCTCCAGCTCAACTTTGCACTTCCTGTTAAAAAAACATATTTTTCAGAATTTAAATAAAGGTCAGAGGTGAACAGTTGTTGTGTTTGTATCATCTTTAAAATTCTGGATAAAAACTCAAATGTTGACATTATTAACTCGAGAAACTGATCAGATGAATATGTGTCTGGAACATTCCATTCATTTTAAAACAAAACAAGGAAAGAATCCACTGTTTGGGTTCAATACTGGTTTTCATTAGTTATTATATTTTATTCATCATTACTGTATTTCATTAATTATTTCTTTAGTTATTGTATTTCATTAATTATTTCTTTAGTTATTGTATTTCATTCGTTATTTCTTTTGTTATTGTATTTCATTCGTTATTTCTTTAGTTATTGTATTTCATTCGTTATTTCTTTAGTTATTGTATTTCATTCGTTATTTCTTTAGTTATTGTATTTCATTCGTTATTTCTTTAGTTATTGTATTTCATTCGTTATACTCCTGTGATTTTTGGTAAAATTGTAAATAATTGTTGAAAACCACATTGATCATGAGTGACAGGAGGGTCTGAGGAACAAGTAGATATATTTATTTTTCCTGTACTGTGAAAAATAAGTGAGATACAGCAGTTTTAAAACCACTGAACTCACCAAAATGAAGCACATCTGTTAGTCTGTCAGTCATGTTAAAGCCCCGCCCACATTGTTTGTCAATCATGTTAAAGCCCCGACCGCAGTGTTTGTCAATCATGTTAAAGCCCCGCCCACAATGTTTGTCAATCATGTTAAAGCTCCTCCCACAGTGCCAGGAGCACTGTTGCCATGGTGATGAGCAGTGGCGGGAACTTCAAAGGGCAGACTCATAGACAGCTCCACACTCTGTTACATGGAAAAAATAGGTGTGAACATCAAAGATCAAGGAATATTTTATTATCCCTGTGGTGCAAATGGTTGTACAGCCTGCACATGCACTCATCAACAACAACAATCATAAGCACAGACAACAACAATAAATAGTAAATAGAACAAAGAGATGAGATCATGACTTTTTTAACAGGACAATAGCAGCAGTTACAGTACCTGACGGAAGCAGCAGTACCCCACCAGCCAAGGGATGGTTCTGGTCACTGAGGAGTTCTGAGCCTATGACCCAGACTCATGAGGTTCATACCTGTGACTGTCACTATACCCTCGCATTAGTTTAGTTTTTAAGTGAGTGTGAGCTGTACCAGCAGATAAAACAACAACCCTTTCATAAAAATACTATCAATGTTACAACTCTGCAATTTGCAAGGGATAATGTTTTCCCCACGAGTGACTATCACAAAAATATTCTCCAACGGGGTCGAACAGCACCCCTACGCCGACGGTCACAGCGTGTGTTCATGGCCCATTGTTTGGAAAGCACGCTGACCTTTGGCCGCCGTAAACGTTCCGCTTCCATCTGATCCGTAAATGTTTGAACAATCCTTCTACCAGTTGTTGAGACGTTTGGCGTGGGGCGGCAGCAGCGGAAGGCTTAGACATGAAGCCAACCAACCCCACGCCATAAACAAAAGTGTCTTTGTGTGTTTTGGAGGTTTTCGTCAGTCAGAATGTTTATGTTGGTGCGCAGCGCTGATCCAAACGGGAGGAATGTATGTGTTCTGGACGTACCGGGGGAACCAGGGGAGGGGCGGAGTCGACCTACGGCGTGGAATCCAGCTGTGGGCCAGGTGGCGGCGGAACGTCCCATCAACGCTAACGCCAAACATAAGTTCAACTTTAGATCCAACACAGACAGAGATGAAGGAGCTCCATGACATCATCAGTGTGAGTCACAGGCTCTACTACATGTCCCATAATGCCTTTCAACAGCTGCCACAGAGAAACAGGAAGCGACAGGACAGGGGGCTTTTCTAGTTTAAACATGTGATCGAGTTCATCTCAGACAAAATCAGCTACAGACAAAAACTGATTCATAATCAATACATCTGGAACTATTTGGATTAAACTAATCTGATCCAGATCACTTTCATTGGTTCCATTTTTTACTTGAATTAAGCAAAAATTTTAACTTGAATGAACTAAAAACTGACTCAGAGCGCAGACTCAGCCAAGGCGCTGTAGCCCCTCCCTCTCCACTGACCACCACCAAACTATTTCACTTTTTCCTTCATTTTTTTTTACATTTACTGAAAAGTTCTGACAAAACTGTTCTGAACTTCCTCTTCCTCATCCTCTCCCCCTCTTCCTCCTCTTCCTCCTCTTCCTCCTCATCCTCTCCCCCTCTTCCTCCTCCTCTCCCTCCTCCTCCTCTCCCCCTCCTCCTCTTCCTCCTCCTCCTCCTCCTCCCCCTCCTCCTCTTTCTCCCCCTCTTCCTCTTCCTCTCCTCCTCTTCCTCATCCTCTCCCCCTCTTCCTCCTCTCCCCCTCCTCCTCCTCTCCCCCTCCTCCTCTCCCTTCTTCTCCTCTTCCTCCTCCTCTCCCCCTCCCCCTCTTCCTCTTCCTCTCCTCCTCTTCCTCTTCCTCCTCCTCTTCCTCCTCTCCCCCTCTTCCTCCTCTCCCCCTCCTCTTCCTCCTCACCCCCTCCTCTTCCTCCTCCTCCTCCTCCTCTCCCCCTCCTCCTCTTCCTTCTTCTCCTCTTCCTCCTCCTCTCCCTTCTTCTCCTCTTCCTCCTCCTCTCCCTCTCCCTCCTCCTTCTCCTCCTCTTCCTCCTCAGTCCCCATGGGAAAGTATGCAGACACATTTTGATTTGATTATGGCTCAAAACCCAAACTATGTTCAGTCACATTCCAGAACCAGGACCCGCAGAGCAAGGCAGTGGGTGGAGTCTGGGTCCACGGTTCCATTCCAGTGGGTACTGTTAACCTTTTACATGACAGACTGGTTCTGTTTAACTGTTTTTTGGTAATTTTACTGAATATTTTATCTGATCATCTTTGCAGTAGTTGTGCTTGTTCTTGTGGTCGGACTCTGAAGCGTCGTCGTCCTTCACAGCGTGAGTTGATGTCAATGTCTCACTAACGGAGCTGGACTTCATCAAACGCACCTCCTTCATTTTCCCAGAGCTGCTGATTATTCATCACCTCCTTCTGTTTCAGTGCGAGGACACGTCTGAGCCCAAACAACAATGCTTTTATTGGTTTATGTCAACGATCAGATGGAAAACAGACGTGTTCTGCCGTCATTAACAACATCCATTAGGTTCATACGTGGTTATGTCAGGATAACGGAATCTGCCCACACTGTTTACAGTGTGGGTGGGGAGCTGTTGACTGAGGACTGAGGATAGTTGGACGGTGGAAGGAATACTTTGGGGAGCTCCTCAATCTCACCAACATGTATTCCGGGATGGAAGCAGAGCTGAGAGACCGGGGTAAAGATGGACCGATCTCCGGGGCAGAAGTCACTGAGCCAGTGAAATCAGTGAAGGGTATTGATGAAATTCCCACTGGGTATCTCAAAGCTCTGGATGTTGTAGGGCTGTCTTGGCTGACACATTTCTGCAACATTGCATGGACATCAGGGGCAGTGCTATTGGAGTTGCAGACCAGGGTGGTACTTCCCATTGTTAAGAAAGGGGACCAGAGGGTATGCTCCAACTATCGTGGGATCACACTCCTGTGCCTCGCCAGTAAGATCTACTCCAGTGTGTTGGAAAGGAGGGTACGATCACTGGTCGAACCTTGGATCAAGGAGGAGCAATGTGGTTTTTGTCCTGGTAGGGGAACAGTGGACCAGTGGCCAGTGGAACAGTGGTCCATGCTCCCTCCAGCATGGAGGGAGCATGGGCATGTGTTTTGTGGATTGGGAAAAGTTTATAACCATTTCCCCAGTCCTGTGGGGCGTACTCCAGGAGTATGGGGTGGATAGTCTCCTACTGGGGGCCATTCAGTCCCTGTACCGAAGGAGCGAGAGTCGGGGCCACATACCCGGTAATAAGTTGGACCGTTTCCCAGTGAGAGTTGGTCTCTTCCATGGCTGTCCTTTGTCACCAGTTCTGTTCATAACCTTTATGGACAGATTTTCCAGGCACAGCCGGGTGGGGGAGGGGGTCGAGTTCGGTGGCGAGAGGGTCTCTTCTGCTTTTTGCGGATGATGTGGTCCTCTTAGCTCCATTGAGCAGTGCTTGTTGCTCTCACTGGAGCGGTTCTCAACTGAGTGTGAAGTGTCTGGCATGAAGATCAGCACCTCCAAGTCTGAGGTCATGGTCCTCAACAGAAAAGGGTAGATTTCCCTCTCTGGGTTGGGGGGAAGGTCCTGCCTCAGGTGGAGGAGTTTAAGTACCTCAGGATCTTATTCAGGAGTAACAGAAGGATGGAGGGGGAGGTCGACAGGTAGATTGGGGCAGCATCCGCAGTAATGCGGGTGCTAAACCGATCTGTTGTGGTGAAGAAGCATCTAAGCCAGAAGGCAAAGCTCTCAATTTCCCAGTCGATCTGTGTTCAGACCCTCACCTATGGTCATGATTTGGGTCATGACCGAAAGAATGAGATCACGGGTACAAGCTTTGCAGGGTGGGGGGGGGCTCAGCCTTAGAAATAGAGTGAGAAGCTCGGACATCTGGAAAGGACTGGGAGTAGAGTCGCTGCTCCTCTACATCCAGAGGAGCCAGCTGAGGTGCCTGGGGTATCTAGTGAGGATGCCTCCTGGACACACCCTTGGGAATACCTCGAGACTGCCCTGGAGGAGCTGGCTTAGGTGGCTGGCGTGATGGAAGTCTGCTGCCCCCATGACCTCTGACCCTGAGGCTAATGCCCCCACGACCGGACCCAGGTGAAGCGGAAGACTACAAGTATGAGTATGAGCAAAAGGTCAAGGTCCATTTAGCAGAAAGGTCTAAATAACATTATTGGCTCTAATTCCAGAACAGGTTGTCATAGAAACTGGAGATTGGCACAAACTATGGGCAAGATTAGACATTCTTTGAATATTAGTTTAGTTAGATCATGATATGTCACTGCGAACACACATACACAAACAGACACAGTGATTACAATCAGGGTCATTCTGGTCAATGTGGTGCCCTCGGCGAGCACTTCGCCAACACTAAGCAAACACTAGGCAAACACTGGGTGAACACTAGGCCAACACTAGCCTAAAACTAGGCAAACACTAAGTCATCACTAGGCTAAAACTAGGGCAACACTAGGCCAACACTAGGCTAAAACTAGGGCAACACTTGGCCAACACTAGGCTAAAACTAGGGCAACACTAGGCTAAAACTAGGGAAACACTAGGCCAACACTAGGCCAAAACTAGGGCAACACTAGGACAACACTAGGCTAAAACTAGGGCAACACTAGGCCAACACTAGGCTAAAACTAGGGCAACACTAGGCTAAAACTAGGGCAACACTAAGCCAACACTAGGCTAAAACTAGGGCAACACTAGGTCAACACTAGGCTAAAACTAGGGCAACACTTGGCCAACAGTAGGCCAACACCCCTCTTTCCTTTTAGTGTAATTCTAAATGATCATGTGTAAACATAGTGTCCTACATCTGATGGAGTATGTACTGAGTGTCCATGAATAATCAGTGTCACTGTTAAGTTTAATGATTTATTTACTGTATTTTCACACTATAAGTTGAACTGGATTATAAGGAGCATTAAGTGAAGATAAACAGTCACTATAACTATAAACCTTGTTGAGTTGGAACAGAACAAAACACACTATGACTCTGATAAATCCAGTCCAATCAATCAAGAGTCCAATGACCTTGGTCTGACTAGGATTAACACTGACCCTGGTCTGACTAGGACTAACGCTGACCCTGGTCTGACTAGGACTAACGCTGGCCCTGGTCTGACTAGGACTAACACTGACCCTGGTCTGACTAGGACTAACACTGACCCTGGTCTGACTAGGACTAACACTGACCCTGGTCTGACTAGGACTAACACTGACCCTGGTCTGACTAGGACTAACACTGACCCTGGTCTGACTAGGACTAACGCTGACCCTGGTCTGACTAGGACTAACGCTGACCCTGAATACAATAATCTTTCCAAACCAACATTGGGTCAGATTAAAGAACTCAAAGCATCCACTAAACAGTGATGTAAAGGTGAACTCTTCAGCGTGTTGTAGTCAGACACATGTTGAGTTAAAGTCTGGACATAATGAGAGAAGCCAGTGTTTACAGGAAGTAAAGCTGCAGCTGAAACATGAGCCAACAGCTGTTTCCTCCAGTTCCCTGTGCTCCTGTAATCACACCATGACCTTTGACCTCTGACTAATCAGAAGCAGCGCCACGCCCTGAAGTCTGGGCTGCGTTAGCATGATTAATAACCCACTGCACGTCAAAAACGCCACGTCCTCCTGAGGAGACACAGAGCGCTGATGAGCCGCTGAAAAGAAAATGGAAACGATGAACAATGTGTTTGTTCAAAGATGCAAAAAAACCCAGTTTGTAATTGGAACAAAATTAAGGATTTTTTTCCATAAATCTGAACGTCACAGGTTCAGGACGTGGGAAATACCTGATGTCACCCTAACAACTGTCAGGAGAACGCTGATGAGCCTCCTCCAGCCCCATCACCAACATGCATAACAGTAATATATATATTATATAAAAAATAAATGTTCCTGTGGCCCCACCTGGGCGGTGTCTCCTTCAGACTCTGGGAGCCTGAGGGTTCTGCGCAGGATCTTAGCTGTTCCTAGCAAAGCGCTCTTTTGGATGTTGTTCTTGGTATCTATATATATATACATGTATATATATATATATATATATATTTATATACACACACACATACATACAGTGGTACCTCTACTTATGAAAGCCCCAGCTAACGAAAAACTTTTACCTTAATTTTTCTTCTCTGCATACAAAAGAAAATTCTATTTACAAAAGAAAGTGAAACGTCAGAGACATAAATACAGTACATTACTGTACGTAACTATGTGATTTATGTAAATACGTCACATACGTACTGTACGCATCATCCCATTGGCTATGACGGAGCTACCCATGATGCTTTTGGTGACCTTTGACCCTCATTCATCAGTTGTTGTTTCCTCAGTTTTTCCCAGTGTGTTCATTTAAACTTTATTACAGTACGTTTTATGACAGTAAACAGGTCGATGGTGTCGCCCTGTTTGTCTGCGGCTGCTGTGTCTCCATGGTAACACACACACTTTAACGCTCATTTCTCCACCTAGACCAGCGCTGTTAGTATCAACAGTTGAGCCCAACGGTGCAGAAGAGTATAGGACCCACACACTATCATCAGCTTAACCACAACTGGTCCAAACTTGGAATCCTCAAGCCCGGAGACGTGGACCGTTCTACAGAACCTGGGTCTGCTACGCCGCTCAGATCCAGCGTCCTACAGCGGAGTCTCCCACCACAGAGGCTCCGCCTCCAGAGACATGGGAGGTGGAGCCAGAAGAAGTAGAAGTGCGTCTGTGGCGGTGGATTTCCAGCTAAGCTAAGAGCTAACCCGTTCAGACCGTCCTTCCATCAGTCCTGCTCACCAACGTACGCTCACTGGAAAACAAAGTGGACTACCTGAAGATTTAAACACAAACATGATCCACCAGACTGATGCATCCTCATTCTGACCCAGACCTGGATCAACTCTTCTGTCCCGCACCCACATTAGCCTGGACCCACTAAAATATAAATCTACATTTTCTTTTGACAGATATTTCACACAAAATGTGTAAATCTTTATAATTTTTAAAGAGTTTAGGGGTTTAGTATTGGGAGTTTAGAGGTAGTATTAAGGGTTTAAGGGGTAGTATTGGGGCTTAGGGGATAGTATTCAGGGTTCAGGGGGTAGTATTGGGGGTTTAGGGGTAGTAATGAGGGTTTAGAGGGTAGAATTGGAGGTTTAGGGGAAGTATTGGGGGTTTCGGGGGTAGTATTTGGGGTTTAGGGGGTCGTATTGGGGGTTTAGGGGTAGTATTGGGGGTTTAGGGGGTAGTATTGGGGGTTTTAGGGGGTAGAATTGGAGGTTTAGGGGAAGTATTGGGGGTTTCGGGGGTCGTATTGAGGGTTTAGGGGGTAGTATTGGGGGTTTAGGGGTAGTATTGAGAGTTTCGGGGTAGTATTGGGGGTTTAGGGGTAGTATTGGGGTTTAGGGGTAGTATTGAGGGTTTAGGGGTAGTATTGACAGTTTAGGGGGTAGTATTGGGGGTTTAGGGGTAGTATTGAGAGTTTCGGGGGTAGTATTGAGGGTTTAGGGGTAGTATTGAGGGTTTAGGGGTAGTATTGGGGGTTTAGGGGTAGTATTAAGGGTTTAGGGGGTAGTATTGGGGGTTAAGGGATAGTATTGGGGGTTTAGAGGGTAGTACTCAGGGTTCAGGGGGTAGTATTGGGGGTTTAGGGGTAGTATTGAGGGTTTAGGGGGTAGAATTGGAGGTTTAGGGGAAGTATTGTGGGTTTCGGGGTAGTATTTGGGGTTTAGGGGGTCGTATTGGGAGTTTAGGGGTAGTATTGGGGGTTTTGGGGTAGTATTGGGGGTTTTGGGGTAGTATTGGGGGTTTAGGGGTAGTATTGAGAGTTTAGGGGGTAGTATTGGGGGTAGTATTGGGGGTTTAGGGGTAGTATTGAGAGTTTAGGGGTAGTATTGGGGGTTTAGGGGTAGTATTGGGGGTTTAGGGGGTAGTATTGAGGGTTTAGGGGTAGTATTGGGGGTTTAGGGGTAGTATTGATAGTTTAGGGGGTAGTATTGGGGATTTTGGGGGTAGTATTGGGGGTTTAGGGGTAGTATTGAGAGTTTAGGGGTAGTATTGGGGGTTTAGGGGTAGTATTGGGGGTTTAGGGGGTAGTATTGAGGGTTTAGGGGTAGTATTGAGGGTTTAGGGGGTAGTATTGGGGGTTTAGAGGTAGTATTGAGGGTTTAGGGGTAGTATTTGGGGTTTAGGGGGTAGTATTGAGGGTTTAGGGGTAGTATTGGGGGTTTAGGGGTAGTATTGATAGTTTAGGGGGTAGTATTGGGGATTTTGGGGGTAGTATTCGGGGTTTAGGGGGTAGTATTGAGGGTTTAGGGGTAGTATTGGGGGTTTAGGGGTAGTATTGAGGGTTCAGGGGTAGTATTGAGAGTTCAGGGGTAGTATTGATAGTATTCTTCATTCATGATACATAAACACTTCTGGAACTAATTAATTTCCTAAGTAGATATGCCAATGTGTATGTATATACTGTATATATATATATATATATATATATATATATATATATATATATATATATATATATATACACACATACATATATATATGCAGTGGTAGAACCAGAAACTTTGATGTGAACCAGTGAAACATTAGTTGTGGTTCAGAAAACAACATCTTCAAAGACATCCCATAATATTCTCGTGAGTCCAGGAACATGTGCAGAAGATGAAGAGTCTATTAGAGCGGATCTATGAGAGCAGATCTATTAGAGCGGATCTATTAGAGCAGCTGAAGAGGAACAGGCCGTACAAGAAGAAGAACATGCCGTCATCATCATCATTATTATTCTGCTGCTCTTTACAGACACTCGCCAGAGTCACACTACACACGTTTGATTTTTACACTAGTGTTCTGTGGTCACCTGACCTGTAATGACCTTTGGTCACCTGACCTGTAATGACCTTTGGTCACCTGACCTGTAATGACCTGTGGTCACCTGACCTGTACTGACCATCACTGAGGGAACAGACACCTTATCATTTATAATAATGATTCAAACATATTAGTTTCTTTCAGGTTCATTCAGACGTGTTCAGGAAGTCTGTTTGTTCACTTCAGGCTGTTGATGGAAATAAAAGCTCCTTTTTGGTTCTTTTGACATATTTGTCTGAAGCTGAACTGATGTTTCAGATTAAAATGCAGTTAATGACAAACAGATTCAATCTGCTGCAGTAAAACATGGTGAGAGTTGATCTGCTGCTTTAACCTGTCACTGGAACAAATGAAAGACGACTTTTCCACTACAGCGGCTGACATGATATTTTTTCATGAATTATTCTCTTTATCTGATAATTTAGACTTTTTAAAAGTTTGATTTATTGTTCCGTGATCCAACAAGGTTTATTGTTATTGTGACTTATAATCCAGTTCACCTTATAGTGTGAAAATACAGTAAATAAATCATGGACACTCAGTACGTACTCCATCAGATGTAGGACACTATGTTTACAGATGATCATTTAGAATTACACTAAAAGGAAAGAGGGGTGTTGGCCTAGTGTTGGCCTAGTGTTGGCCTAGTGTCAATGTAGTGTTGGCCTAGTGTCGGTCTAGTGTTGGACTAGTGTAGGCCTACTGTTGGTCTAGTGTCGGTCTAGATTTGGCCAAGTGTCGGCCTGGTGTTCGCCTAGTGTTGGCCTTGTGTTGGACTAGTGTTAACCTACTGTCAGTCTAGAGTTGGCCTAGTGTCGGTCTAGTGTTGGCCTAGGGTTCACCTAGTGTTGTTTTAGTGTTGGTCTAGTATCAGTCTAGTGTTGGACTAGTGTAGGCCTACTGTTGGTCTAGTGTTGGCCGAGTGTCAGTCTAGTTTTGGCCAAGTTTTGGCCTGGTGTTCGCCTAGTGTTGGCCTTGTGTTGGACTAGTGTTAACCTACTGTCAGTCTAGAGTTGGCCTAGTGTTGGTCTAGTGTTGGCCTAGTGTTGGGCTAGTGTCAGCCTGGTGCTTGCCTAGTCTTGGCCTAATGTCATCCTAGTGTTGGCTGAGTATTTGCCGACTGTTGGCCTACTGTTAACCTGGTGTTGGCCTATAGTTGGACTAGAGTCAACCTGCTGTTGGCCTAGTGTTGGACTTCTGTTAACATAGTGTCGGCCTATTGTCGATTTAGTGTTGGCGTAGTGTCGGTCTAGTGTTGGTCTAGTGTTGGCCTACAGTCAGTCTAGTGTCGGCCTACAGTTGGCCAAGTGTCGATTTAGTGTTGGCATAGTATCGGTCTAGTGTTGGCCTAGTGTTGTTTTAGTGTTGGCCTACTATTGGTTTAGTGTTGGCCTAGTATCCTTCTAGTGTCGTCCTAGTGTTGTCCGAGTGTTGGGCTAGTGTCAGCCTGGTGCTTGCCTAGTGTTGGCCTAATGTCATCCTAGTGTTGGCCTAGTGTTAACCTGCTGTTGGACTAGTGTTGGACTTGTGTTAACCTGGTGTCGACTTGGTGTTGGCCTAGTGTTGGACTACTGTTAACCTTGTGTTGGTCTAGTGTTGACCGAGTGTCGGCCTGGGGTTGGCCCTGTGTTGGACTAGTGGTCACCTAATGTCAATCTAGTGTTGGCCTAGTGTCAGTCTAGTGTTGGACTAGTGTCCGCCTAGTGTTGGTCTAGTGTCGTTCTAATGTTGACCTAGTGTAGATTTAGTGTTGGTGTAGTGTCGGTCTAGTGTCGGCCTAGTGTCAGTCTGGTGCTTGCCTAGTGTTAGCCTTGTGTCGGTCTAGTTCTGGCTGAGTGTCGGCCTGATGTTCGCCTAGTGTTGGCCTTGCGTTGGACAAGTGTTAACCTAGTGTCAGTCTAGTGTTGGCCTAGTGTTCACCTAGTCTTGGCCTAGTGTTTTTTTAGTGTTGGCCGAGTGACCATCTAGTGTTGGCATCGTGTCGGACTTGTGTTGCCTCAGTGTTGGCCAACTATCAGTCTAGTGTTGACCTAGTATCGGTCTAGTGTCGGCCTAGTGTTGTCCTAGTGTTCACCTATTGTTGGCCTAGCGTTCACCTAGTGTTGATTTAGAGTTGGCCTACTGTCGGTCTTGTGTTAGCCTAGTGTTGGCTGAGTGTTTGCCTAGTGTCAGCCTGGTGCTTGCCGAGTGTTGGTCTAGTGTTAACCTCGTGTTGGCCTATAGTTGGACTCGTGTTGGACTTGAATTAACCTAGTGTCAACCTGGTGTTGGCTTAGTGTTGGATTACTGATAACCTCGTGTCGGCCTTTTGTTGGTCTAGTGTTGGCCTATTGTTGATTTAATGTTGGCGTAGTGTCGTTCTAGTGTTGGACTAGTGTCGGCCTAGTGTTGGTCTAGTGTCGGCCTATACTCGGTCTAGTGTCAGTCTAATGTTGGCCTAGTGTCGGCCTTGTGTCGATTTAGTGTGGGCGTACTGTCGGTCTAGTGTTGGACCAGTGTCGGCCTAGTGTTGGTCTAGTGTTGGCCTATAGTCAGTCTGGTGTCAGTCTAATGTTGGCCTAGTGTCGATTTAGTGTTGGCGTAGTATCGGTCTAGTGTTGGCCTGTTGTCAACCTGGTGTTGGCTGAATGTTGGCCTAGTGTTGGACTAGCATTGGACTAGTGTTAACCTAGTGTTCACCGAGTGTCTGCCTAGTGTCGGCCTACTGTCAGTCTTGTGTCGGCCTAGTGTCGTTCTAGTTTTGGTCTAGTGTTGGTATAGAATCGATTTAGTGTTGGGTTAGTGTTAGCCTAGTGTTCACCGAGTGTCTGCCTCGTGTTGGTCTAGTGTTGACCTGGTGTGAGCCTACAGCTCACCGAGTGTTTGCCTACTGTTTGTCTAGTATTGGCCTACTGTCGGTCTAGTGTTGGCCTAGTGTTGGTGTAGTGTCGGCCTAGTGTTCACCGAGTGTCTGCCTAGTTTTGGCCTAGTGTCAGTCTAGTGTCATTCTAATGTTGGTCTAGTATTGGCCTAGTGTCAGCATAGAATTGATTTAGTGTTGGTCTAATGTCAGCCTAGTGTTGGCCTAGTGTTAGCCTAGTGTCTGCCTAGTGTTGGCCTACTGTCAGTCTAGTCTTGGTCTAGTGTTGGCCTAGTATTAATCTAGTGTCTGCCTAGTGTTGGCCCTGTGTTAGCCTAGTGTTCACTGAGTGTCTGCCTAGTGTTGGCCTACTGTCAGTCTAGTGTTGGCCTAGTTTTAATCTAGTGTCTGCCTAGTGTTGGCCCTGTGTTAGCCTAGTGTTCACCAAGTCTCTGCTTAGTGTTGGCCTACTGTCAGTCTAGTGTTGGCCTAGTTTTAATCTAGTGTCTGCCTAGTGTTGGCCCTGTGTTAGCCTAGTGTTCACCGAGTGTCTGCCTAGTGTTGGCCTACTGTCAGTCTAGTGGTGGCCTAGTTTTAATCTAGTGTCTGCCTAGTGTTGGCCTACTGTCAGTCGAGTGTTGGCCTACTGTTGGTCGAGTGTTGGCCTACTGTCGGTCTAGTGTTGGCCTAGGGTACCACGTTGACCAGAAGCAGCCCTGGTGTTCTGAACCAACCGGTTTAGGTGAGTTCAGGTCTCAAACACGTCCCTGTTGGAGCTTTGGCCCAACACGTGGCGTCCACACCAGGTCTTTGGGTCTTTTCTGTCGGAGGTCACGGTAGCCTGGCTCGTCTGTCAGAACATGGTGGACGTCCAGGCTCTGCTCACATCAGCTCATGTTACTCTAACCTCTTAAGGGACTTTTTTTGGTTTGGAAGACGTCCACAAATCCTCTTCCTCTGTTCGAAACCCAATCTTCTAGCCGATAAATCAAGCCGTTGTCAAACCGGGCTTCGCCGTGTTATCACAACAAGTGCCGAGTCAGCGAGTGGAGACGCGTCCCGACCCAATGCGAAGCCTCAAATCACGAAAAGAGTGAAGGGGAAAGAGTGGCTAGGGCGTCCACAACGCTCTGGACCGTTAGTGTGAAGCAAAGCCCAGGTTCCTGCTCAAACTGAAGGATGTTCTGTTCTGCTCCTGGGTGGCAGATCCATCACTGGAGATAGAAGTTACAGATTGTGACCCAGTATGGAGCAGCTCTGACATTAATTTATGCTTCTACTCCTACAAACTCCTACATAATCAACATGTTTTAGATCTGTGTTGGTTTAAACACTTGGGTGTTTCTGCGTAAAACCACACAATTTTTGATAAAACTGTATTTACTCCTAAATGAGCCCCATGTCCTGGATTAACTTTACCGTCTGCAGCTGCACTACAAAAGTCCAGGACCAGGTCTGGACCACATCCATTTAAGACATTATTTCCTCATGTTTTTGCATATTGTTCATTGTATTTATTATTACTTCTTCATCTGACTCATACAAAAAATGCAGCCTGGACCACGATGAATAGACCAAAAATGTTGACGTCGAAATGTGTGGCCTGGTCTGTATAGATGTTCTATCTGCCAGGGATGACAAAGTGATTCACAGACTTTGTATCACATGTTAAAACTGTCAAAAATGTCCATCTGAAATAAATGGGCCATGCTTACGTGGCTATAACTCCCAAATGATACATCGTAGCATTTTGCAGTAAAGAGGAAAAATTAATCAGATTGTCCCAAAGATTACACGTGTGGTCTCATCATTCCGATATTTCGTACAGATTTCGCATTATTAAAACAAATAAAACTCCATTCATTCTTAATGTAACTGACATAAAATGTCCTTTTTTTCCAACACTCCTGCTTCTCCATACTTTGTGGCACAGACTTCATTTAAACTTTCAAACACAGTCATTTTTGTGGTGTCTTTAGGATGTGATTGTCATGAGGGTGTGATTTACGGTTGTCGATAGAGAACTCAGTAAATCCACCCTGAAAAGACCAAAATCTGACTTTTTATCAGTGGGTGATGTCATCGCTAGAGCACGAGAGAAGAAAAAATGAAGCTGAAAAATGTCTCAATAACTCGTCCTCACGGCAAAACCATAAATAGTAGACAAACAATCTTTTCCACAAATGTTGCCATGGTTCTGAGAATTCAAACAAACCAGGGTTTGAAGATCTAGCTCTTTTTAAAGTGAAATGACAGGAACCTGTTTGGGATGATGTCAGGGATTTCTGTCAATAGACTTCTATTGGAAAAATAATTTCTGTCTCATGTTGAGTTCAGTGTTTTTTAAATTGTTCTAACTCACTTATTTTTCACAGTACACACATAAAAAAGTACATGTACTTGTTCCTCACACCCTCCTGTCACTCATCATCAACTTTGTTTTCACCAATTATTTACAGTTTTACCAAAAATCACAGGAGTTCAGAGGCATGGTTTAACATTCAGACAGACTTTACTCCAGTCAGCTCTGTGTGTCTGCGTGTGGAACTACAGGCTGGTTTCCATGGCAATGGGGAAAGACCTTTACTCACAGAAAATGGGAGGAGCTTTAATAGAAAATGGGAGGAGCTTTAGTAGAAGAGACTCAGTCCACAAACAGTAACAAACAGATTCACATATGAAGTGAACAGCAGATATTTCTTCCTTTCACCAGAAACAACTACAGCGACAAGAGACAAACACACGCTTCCATTTACTTCAACTGATGGATGGACGTGAAGTTACACTCGTTTGTTATGGCTAAGAAAAAAAGGGAAAAAAACATGACTTTTTTGTTTCTTCCTTCTTTCTACAATGCTCTGGAACTACTTTAGCCTAGCCACGCTAGCTCCTCCTAGTGTCAGTAAATCTAACGTTCTATCGTAGTAGCCTAGTTTCACTCAATGGAACTTCCGGAAACTGGTCGACCAATCATGGTGAAGTATAGAGTCAGAGGGCGGGCCAAACAAAAATACAAAAAAATCACACTGAAATATCCACCCAGACCTCTGCCCAGCTCTACATCAATCAGTCTGTCTGTCCATCTGTCCACCCAGCTCTACATCCATCCGTCCGTCCGTCCGTTCGTCCATCCATCTGTCCGCGCAGCTCCACAACCGTCCGTCCACCACTCATCATCAGCACAGACATATTTCCCTGGAGCTTCATTCATCTGTCAACTGAGTCTGCTGCAGGTTCTCCAGGAACATACAAGGTCAGGTGGACGTGACCTGGAGGAGCTGTGAAGTCTGTCAGCACCGCCTTAAATCCACCAACACTAAAAACCACACATTCGTCATCCAGTGTCCACAGAAGCTCCAGCAGGACCATCATCCATTGCATTGGGGAAACAGGATTCCACCGCAACCTGTGATTGATGGAGCAGGGACATGTCCGCCACAAATACTCCAGGACTTTCCAGGACCTGCATTCATCCTGCTCAAAGTGCCTCCACATCAACACTCAAATCTGCGCTGTTAGACTAAAAGTTGGCCTATTTTTCTGTCAAACTTTTTTCTGTGCATTACTGACCCGAAGGCCTGTTGGAAATAATTCAAACTGTAACCTTGATAGAAAATGAAAGATTTATTTTTGATGCTAAAATGTGAACTTCAACCACTTTTTGGTTAATTATCTTTTTGTTTAGGTCACAAAATGGCCACCAATTTGCATTTTGGGACAAATGTGAGATGAACCCAAATGTTAATCTCCTCCAACAGGCCTTCTGGTCAGTAATCTACAGAGAAAACTTTGACAGGAAAATGGGCCTATTTTTTTCCAGCAAATGACTTGTTGATGTGGATTCTGACTGTTGACTGTTCGTCTGAAAACTGTCACCAACTGTTAGTACGTTAGCCCAAACAACGACACATTAGCCCAAACAACTGTGTGTTCATGCCATTAATGTGCAGTAATGTCCATCTTGGGGCGGCTGTGGTTCAGTTAGTAAAGCGGGTTGTCTGGTGACTGAAAGGTTGGCCCCAACACCCCGACGCCAAAGGTGTCGGGGTGTTGTTCGGCCCCATCGGGAAATATTTTTTGATAGTCACGCGTGGGCAATACGTTATTCTGCTTATTCTATGGTTATTACAGTTGATTCCTGCTCCTACTCTAACAGATTGGATATGTTACAACGTAGTGAATATTTACTGTCAAAGTGGCCGAGCTACCTGCGGAGTGATATGGTAACGTGAATCTGAAGTGACAAAACTCGTTGCCATGGGCAGCGGGCGTAAACGGCGCAGTGGGTGGTTATCAAAAAAAAGTCTGCCAGCTGAAGGCTGGGAACGTCAATTCAAAGTGAACGGGAGCTGTTGGAACGTTCTAGAGGGACGTAGAATAAACATGACAACGAAAAAAACCACTGTGGGCGGTGCTTTAACATGACTGACAGACTAACAGATCTGCTTCATTTTGGTGAGTTCAGTGGTTTTAAAACTGCTGTATCTCACTTATTTTACAGGAAAAATAAATATATCTACTTGTCTCTCAGACCCTCCTGTCACTAAGTCTTTTCACAGTTGAGGTATTTTTATTGATCAATCGCACCTTGTTTTACTCAAGTATTGTGCATGAATGCATAAAATTTGTCCAAATTCCACTCAAACTCAGTTACTGACACTTTGGTAAATGAATCCATTTCTCTTCTTCAGGCTCAGAACTTCCTGATAGCATGTCAACTAAAATCTGTTGAAGGGTCTTTAAGGCTGGTTTGTCAGGTCTTTTAGTAGCTGTGTTTGATAAAACTTCCTTCCCCCATACGCCTCAAAGGCATCCATCTGTTCAGCCAGTCCAAACAGACTATTCCCTGAAAACATCCAAACACTAACTGCTACCTCTGACCTCAGGGGGAAATTAGATCATATCAGGTACCGCAGAAGACACCATAAACCTTTGCTTGGTCCAATTCAAAGCCACATCCATCATCCAGGCAGAAATACTGTCATCCTTCATAAATGCAGACAAAACCTGACGTTAAAGTGCTGCATTATGTCCTTCTAGCACCTCTTTTAATGTGTCTGCTGAGGCCGGAGGTGAGTGTCGACCTCCGGGGGAACCTCAGGAGACAGAGTTGTATCCCAGTATAATCTGTGGGGGGGGGTGTGTGTCCATCCTCACACCTCTAGTCATCTTCATTTAGTGTATAATGCGTCTGTGTGAAGCAGGGTCAGTGTTAGTCCTAGTCAGACCAGGGTCAGTGTTAGTCCTAGTCAGACCAGGGTCAGTGTTAGTCCTAGTCAGACCAGGGTCAGTGTTAGTCCTAGTCAGACCAGGGTCAGTGTTAGTCCTAGTCAGACCAGGGTCAGTGTTAGTCCTAGTCAGACCAGGGTCAGTGTTAGTCCTAGTCAGACCAGGGTCAGTGTTAGTCCTAGTCAGACCAGGGTCAGTGTTAGTCCTAGTCAGACCAGGGTCAGCGTTAATCCTAGTCAGACCAGGGTCAGCGTTAGTCCTAGTCAGACCAGGGTCAGCGTTAGTCCTAGTCAGACCAGGGTCAACGTTAGTCCTAGTCAGACCAGGGTCAGTGAGGGAAACAGGGATGCTCACCTAGGACACCAGATTGACCAGAACTGGCCTTCGTGTGAAGACTGTGGATGAAGGTTAGCGCTGCTGAGCACAGGATGTGAGGTCCTGGTGACCTGGAGGAAAGTGTGAGAACCAAAGCCCAAAGGGACATGACGAAGGACTTTCTGCTGGATCCGACACTTTCCACACACTAATAGAAGTCATTTATATGGTCCAGTGTCCAAACAAAAATACAAAGTACACTAAAGATGATTAAAAAGGCTAATTCCAAAGCTAATTTTTTGTGTGGATGTGCTACACACACACACACACACACACACACACACACACACACACACACACATATATATATATACATTTTCCTCTCACCCCGCCTGGGCGGTGTCTCCTTCAGACTCGGGTCCCCTACCAGAGGCCCCTCCCACCTGGGCGGTGTCTCCTTCAGACTCGGGTCCTCTACCAGAGGTCTGGGAGCCTGAGGGTTCTGCGCAGGATCTTAGCTGTTCCTAGCAATGCACTCTTTTGGACACAGATCTCTGATGTTGTTCCTGGTATCTGCTGGAGACATTGTCCCAGCTTGGGGGTCACTGCCCCTAGTGCCCCCATCACTACTGGTACCACTGTTGCCTTCACACTCCACATTTTCTCTAACTCCTCTTTCAGCCCTTGGTATTTCTCTTCTCATGTTCTTTCTTTCTCATGTTGCTATCACTGGGGACTGCTACATCTATCACCACCACTGTCTTCTCATGTTTATCCACCACCAGGCTGATTGGCCATCACCATCTTGTCAGTCTGGATCTGGAAGTCCCACAGGATCTTGGCCTGTTTGTTCGCTGTCACCTTTGGGGGTTCTCCCATCTTGACCCTTGACCTCCAGTCCATACTCTGTACAGATGTCCCTGTACAGTATGTCCTCTACTTGGTTATGCCTCTCCATGTATGCCTTACCTGCCACCATCTTACACCTGCTGTGATGTGCTGGACTGTTTCAGGGGCTTCTCTACACAGCCTACACCTGGGGTCCTGTCTGATGTGGTAGACCCCGGCCTCTATTGCTCTGGTGTTCAGGGCTTGTTCTTGTGCAGCCATGAGTGGTGCCTCTGTGCTGTCCTTCAGTCCAGCCTTTTCCAACCACTGGTATGTCTTTTCCATATCAGCCACTTCCTCAATTTGCCGATGATACACGCCATGCAAGGGTTTGTCCTTCCATGATAGCCCCTCTGGTTCCTCGACCTTACTGGGCTTTTGTTGCCTGAGGCATTCACTTAGCAGTTGGTCATTGGGGGACATTTTCTTGATGTATTCCTGGAGGTTCGCCATTTCCTCCTGGACAGTAGTTCTGACACTTACTAGTCCTCGGCCCCCTTCCTTTCGCTTAGTGTACAGCCTCAGGACACTGAACTTGGGGTGGAACCCTCCATGCATGGTAAGGAGTTTCCTTGTCTTGATATCAGTGGCTTGTATCTCTTCCAGTGGCCAGGATATTATCCCAGCTGGGTATCTGATTACTGGCAGGGCATAGGTGTTAATGGCCTGGATCTTATTTTTGCTGTTCAGCTGACTTTTCAGGACCTGCCTTACCCTCTGTAGGTATTTGGCTGTGGCTGACTTCCCAGCTGCCTCCTCATGATTACCATTTGTCTGTGGGATCCCTAGATATTTGTAACTTTCCTGCACATCTGTGATATTCCCTTCAGGTAGGTCAACCCCTTCAGTTGTGATCACCTTTCCTCTTCTAGATATCATCCGCCCACATTTATCTAGTCCGAATGACATCCCAATGTCTTTGCTGTAGATCCGGGTGAGGTGAATTAGGGAATCAATGTCACACTCATTCTTGGCATACAGCTTGATGTCATCCATGTAGAGGAGGTGGTTGATGGATGTTCCACTTCGGAACTGGTATCAAAAGCCTATGCAGAACAGCAGGGGGGACAGAGCATCTCCTTGGTAAATGCTGCATCTGATGCTCATTTGTGCAATTGGCTTTGAGTTGGCCTCCAGAGTTGTCTTCCACAGCCTCATTGAGTTCTGGATGATATATGTGTGTGTGTGTATATATATATATATATATATATATATATATATATAGGATGTTAGGGTGGAGCAGTAATATGTTAGGGTGGTGCAGTAGGATGTTTTTATTCTGTTTTTATCTTTTTTATTTCATTTTTATGTAGATGATTGTCAGATCAAATTTCCTTTGGCACAAAATACCACAATCCAACAAGTTGCTGACTGTTTAAAAGATTGTTAAATCCTGGCTTTCACTCAACTTTTTGAGTTTGAATGAAGGTGCTGATAAATAAAATGTATTATCATCATTATTATTATAGTATGTTATAGTATAGTATGGTACAGTATGTTACAGTACAGTATGTTACAATACAGTATAGTGCAGTACAGTATAGTATGGTACAGTATCGTATAGTATAGTACAGTACAGTATAGTACAGTATAGTATGTTACAGTACAGTGCAGTATAGTACAGTATAATACAGTATAGTACAGTATATATTGCATAGTATAGTATAGTGCAGTGCAGTACAGTATAGTATGGTATGGTATAGTTTGTTACAGTATAGTATAGTATAGTACAGTACAGTATAGTATAGTATCATATAGTATGTTACAGTATAGTATAGTACAGTATAGTATGTTACAGTACAGTATGTTATAGTACAGTATAGTACAGTACAGTATAGTACAGTATGGTATAGTACAGTACAGTATGTTACAGTATAGTATGTTACGGTATAGTATAGTATGTTACAGTACAGTACAGTATAGTACAGTACATTACAGTATAGTATAGTACAGTACAGTATAGTACAGTACATTACAGTATAGTATAGTATAGTATAGTATAGTACAGTACATTACAGTACAGTATAGTACAGTCTGTGGCTCAGTTGATAGAGTGGGTCAGTTGGTAGAGTGGGTCGCCCAATGACAGAGAGGTTGGCGCTTCGTGTCCCAGCTCTGGCTGTCCACATGTCGAAGTGTCCTTGGGCAAGACACTGAACCCTGACTTAGGCCCCCAGTATATTACAGTACAGTATATTACAGTACAGTATGTTACAGTACAGTATGTTACAGTACAGTATGTTACAGTACAGTATATTACAGTACAGTATGTTACAGTACAGTATGTTACAGTACAGTATATTACAGTACAGTATGTTACAGTACAGATGTTTGCAGACGACACAGTCGTTATGGGATTGATATCCCGTGGCGACGAGTCGTTGTACCGGTGGGAGGTGAAAGACCTGGTGGACTGCTGCAGTGGAAATAATCTGGGGATAAATGTGGGGAAGACAAAGGAACTGGTGTTGGATTTTCGGAGGAAAAGTCAGACCCCATCCCCGCTGTTCATTCACGGAACACCGGTGGAAATGGTCCACAGCTGGAAGTATCTTGGACTCCACATCTCCAGAGATCTGAAGTGGACCATTAACAGCTTATTTAATATAAAAAAGGCCCACCAACGCCTATATTTCCTCCGGAAGCTAAAGCAGACTGGGGTTGGTGCTGTTGTGCTGGCGGCCTTCTACAGGTGTGTGGTGGAGAGTACGCTCACCTTCTCCATCACCACCTGGTATGGGAACTGTTCTGCCGCTGACAGGAAGATGCTGCAGAGGCTGGTGACAACTGCACAGAGAACCATGGGCAGCAGTCTCCCCTCTGTGGATGACCTGTATGTGAGCAGGTGCAAGAGTACCGCCGCCCGCATTATGAAGGACTCTGCCCACCCGGCCTTCGGACTGTTCCAACCCCTCCTCTCTGGTAGGAGGCTATGGAGCCTCAAGGTGAGAACAACAAGGCTCAAATGTAGTTTTTACCCAGAGGTGGTTAGGATTTTTTACTCCATGAGCACGGACATTGACTCACTGTTGGGACACCAGTGCTGGTTCTATGTTCTATGTTCTATGATCCGTTTTTTAGCCTGTTTTATCCTGTTCTTTTAAGCTGCTGTTTTTAGTACATGGCCGTTCTTATTTCCTGCACTGTAGCTGTAGCCTATTAAGTATTAGGTTTTATGTTAGTGTTTTAAGAGATCATTGTTCTAGGATTTTTATTTAGGGTTGTATACTGCTGGTCCTGAGTACTAATTTTGTTTCATGTAGTCATGTGAAATGGCAAACAATAAACCTGAACCTGAGGAGAATCTAAGTGGAACGTGAGAGGAACCTGAGGAGATCTAAAAGGAATTGGATTTATCTACTCTCACGTTATGTCTCCACTTCAGAGCCTCTTTAGCTTTCAGCTGGGATAAATCAAGCGCACCTTCAGGTGAGATAACTCATGCTCACCTCTAGTAGTGAGGATATTAAAGCCGTACTCAGCTAGAGTTTTTCTGCGGCCCAGACAACATGACAGATACATGGACAGATGGTTGTAGTCGTAAAAACCAGGTCAGTTACTGCCGAACTCTGGGGAAAGACGGAATATGAGTAACAAGAGAATACCAGAACGCTAACCCTAACCTTGAGGACAGAGACAGGACAGAGACAGGACAGAGACAGGACAGAGACAGGAAGCTGTGAAAAAGTCTCAAAGTGCTGTGAGAATTTCAAGATGTAAAAATGTGAGCGTAGAAAAGATCTCAACGACCAAACAGAGGCGCGTAGAGGACACCAGCGGGAATACCGGCTACGCTAATGACCAAACAGCCATGACAAAGACAATCAATCAATCAATTAATCTAATTTAATTTCTATACCCCCTCTCAACACCAAAAGAAGCACAAGGTTCTTTCCAAAATGAGATAAAAACAATATGAAACCAAGATAAAACAAGTTATAAAACCAAAACGACGACATAAAACAGACATAGACAGACGGACTACATGTCAAACACTTGTATGTTTTGAACTGAGATTTAAAAACAGCTGTAGCTCAGTTGTTAATGGTAATTGTGCTGGCAGCAGATTCCACAGCCTTGAGCCAAAACCTGCAAAAATACATCAACATATTTTTTATATTTGGATTTGAGGACAACCAAAGAGATGTGATCAGGAGAGCGCAGTGTCCTGACTGGTTTATGGATTGTAATAAGATCAGTGAGGTAGGGCGGGGCTACACCATTGATGGCCTTGAAGATATAAAAAAACTTTAAAGATAGAGGCATGTACAGGAAACCATTGGGAAAACCAGCAACAACAACCAGACAGCGATGACAAGCAGAAGGTAGAGGAACAATTAAAACAAATGTCAGAAAATGGTTTTTATTTAACGTTAGAGAATAACATTTCTGACAGACGAGTAAGGGATATTGTATTGCCCATGCGTGACTATCAGACTATCGAGGTGGAACAGCACCCCTTCACCTTCGGCGTCGGGGTGCTGTTCGGCCCCGTCGGGAAATATTTTTTGATAGTCACGCGTGGGCAATACCTTATTCTACTTATTCTACGGTTTTCCAGTTTATTCCTGCTACTACTCTAACAGATTGGATAAAACAGCCGTTACAACATAGGCAATATTTACTTTCAAAGTGGCCAAACTACCTGCGGAGTGATATGGTACCGTGAATCTGAAATGACAAAACTCGTTGCCATTAGCAGCAGGCGTTAATGGCTCAGCGGGCAGTTATCGAAAAGAATCCGCCCACAGAACGCTAGGATGTTGCAATGTTCTAGGGAGCTGTAGAATAAATAAACAAATGCAACTTAACTTCAGTGTCAACATTAGTAAAAATAATGGAATCAGTGAAAACAGAGCGTATCGACCAATGCAAAAGGCCAATAACGACAAGACATGACGTGAAATATCCACCCAATATATGAGGCTATTGTTAACATTAAATTGATGGAGTCTAACACAGAGCCCAGAGGGATCCCATTGTCATTTTAATGAAACACAGGTTCATGATCAATGATAATCTGATTACTATCCAAATCACGGGATGATCTAGTGTGGATATAAACGGCAACAGGGGCATTAACTTCCGGGGAAGCGCGAATGGCTACACCGCTAACACTAATTATGACTGTGCCAGAGGAATCCTCCTGCGGCCCATTTGAGGGTCACAACCCGGTGTTTGGCAGCATGAGTGTCAGAGCAGCGTATTCATCTGGTTCAGTTTTTCAGGAATGTCCAGAGGAGGAAAACTCTAAACTCTGAGCAAGAGTGAGAAAATATTTAGGAAATACAAGTCCTCTGAGTATAGAGTCTGAAAAGACAGAAGAGACACTGACAGCGAGATGGAAGAAACAAAGAAAAGACAGATGAAGCAGACAAAGCACCAGCCAAACAGGAAGCAGCACCAGAGCGAAGCAGCGTTTAGACTGTTTCCAAATGACTTCCAGATTGAGCTTTTGGAACCAGGACTTCCTACTGTCCTGATGAGCTGCAGCTTCTCTGCAGCGCTGCTGAGTCAAATGAGAGCTGTAACGGCGCACAGCCACCCAGGACTGCCTCCTGACAAGGACTGCGTACTGACAAGGACTGGACACTGCCAAGGACAGCCCACAAGCGAGGATCAACGACCTCCACGGACCACCCACTGACAAGGACTGCCCACTGCCAAGGACCGCCTACTGACAAGGACTGCCCACTGACAAGGACAGCCCACAACAGAGGATCAACGAGATCCACGGACCACCCACTGCCAAGGACTGCCCACTGCCAAGGACCGCCCACTGCCAAGGACCGCCCACTGCCAAGGACCGCCCACTGCCAAGGACCGCCTACTGACAAGGACTGCCCACAACAGAGGATCAACGAGATCCAAGGACCACCCACTGATAAAGACAGCCCACTGACAAGGACCACCCACTGACAAGGGCCACCCACTATGGATGTGACTTTTGGTCCAAAACACTATTCGAAATTCACTAGAAACTATTCGAATATTATTCGAAAATCAAATGTTTCCACCCCTCCCAACCCCCATGTGTGCCTCCACACCCAAACACACACGTGATGACAGAAAGAGTATAAAAAGGTAATCAAACACTTTATTTACTGAATAAACAACAATATTACAAATTACACAAACATGTTGATCTCTGCAGTTCAACTCATCTTCTGTATGACAACAAGTACGGCTTTTCATTTGGAAATCGTAATAACGCAGAAAATGCTACATTTCATTAAACTGTCCAGACGGAACCGGCTGAAACAGCTGATTTCAGCTGCAATGTTGAAGGGATTTAACAACAATAGGGTTGTGTTGAAGTCACTCCCACAGGGTGTCTCGGTTTCAGGTGGTTGTTCATGGTAGTGGTTGAATTATGCTATGCTAGCTTTACTGGGCACAGATTGCATTCCACTTCATTTTGGTTTAACACTGTAAAGGAGGACCATACAGAACTTTTGCTAGTTTGCTACATTGTTGTGAACTATCGCATGCTACAAAACGTCTGTTATTGTTTACTGTATACTGTACTTTCTTTCATCTACTGTACTATATATACTGCACCTGGTAGAATTAGCGCAATTACTCACTCATTTGGTGACTCATTCAGTTTTTTTAACACTCAAGCACAAAGCTACGGTGGCCGACGGGGGCAAACGCGCAAGTTCCCCAAAATAAAACGAAAGAAGACGGTGGATAAGGACCAAGTTAAAGTTGATAAATTTAAGAGATCAGTGTGAAAATCTATTCTCCCTTTGTCTTTTTTAAAGCTGTCAGTCCATGGTTATTTAATTAATATGACTGTGTTCTCCATTGTTATTGAATTTATTGTGTGTTGGTTCCATTTAAAAAAATGTCCAGATTGTTTTGTTTCCAGCTGTTTTTTCACGGTAGAAAAATTACTTGAGGTCGAACAACAGAGTTTACCGGTACTTCCTCATACATGGTCACAAGGTGTCTCTGATTGGCTCAGAATAGGTGAACGAACACTCCCCCCTCCCCTCTTGCTGTGTATGTATTTAGCTTTACCCAAGTAACATCCCGCTAGGTTTCATGCTGTTGCTTGTTCTGAAAACGTGCAGGGAAAAAAGAACAAGTCTTCATTTCCACAGAGAGCACATGACCACTTTTTTCCAGTTTGTGCACCAGCTATCGTGGCGTCGTCTTCTCTTGTATTATTATGGGCGGCTGTGGCTCAGTTGGTAGAGTGGGTCAGTTGGTAGAGTGGCTCAGTTGGTAGAGTGGGTCGCCCAATGACCGAGAGGTTGGCGGTTCGCGTCCCAGCTCTGGCTGTCCACATGTCAAAGTGTCTTTGGGCAAGACACTGAACCCTGACTTAGGCCCCCAGTAGGACTGACCTTTTACCTTAGAAACCTACTGGTGTATGAATGTGTGTGTGAATGGGTGAATGTGAAGCTAATGTACAGAACTTTGAACCATGAAGGTGGAAAAGAACTATATAAATGCAGTCCATTTACCATTTGTAGATGCTAATACTAATGCTACTTCAGATTCACTGCCGGGAACAGGTTTAACCTCGCGTATAGTAGGATGGATACGTCAAAAAGATGTTCACATCCGGAAGAAAGCATGAAAATTGGCATATAGGGGATTTTGGCCATGCTGATTCCAAATAGATCCAGCTACACGCTTACAAATTAAGGATCCACCTCAAAAATATGAAATCCAAAATGGCCACCATCGCGAAAGGCTGTACTTGTCATGCAAACATGATCTTGGTTTCAAAATGTATGTTTGCGGGGTCAAGGATTTAATTTAAAGACAACATAAGCTTCTAACACGAACTGTGACAAAGACAGAAGGTGGGCGTCGTCCATCTGCTTCTGTTTCAGCTTCCATCGTCATGGGAAATACTTCTTGTCAAATGTGATCCTTTATCAAGACAAATATGATATCTTATGCATAGAGGAGAGTTAGAGCATGCTGACACTCACCTAAAAATAGAGAGATAATAATGTAGGATTGTAAAGCATGTCATGGTATGTTCCAGGTACATAATATATACATTTGAATATATTTGCATAAAAGACGTCACATTCCTACTTGTATGACATGCCAGAGCCTGACCTCATGACCTCCAACACTCACTAGAACGTGATGCACCATGGAGAGAACACTGACTGGATTTAAGTCATGTTTACATTTCAATACTGAGGATAAATTAAAACTTGGTTAAAGACACTTTGATATTAATTTGGATTTTTCTGAACATTGAATGATTGATTTTACGGATCTCTCAAAATATTAATTGAAATTCAGGACCACTAAAACTGTCATGCTGGGTGAGGTGAAGGGAAGGACTCTGATGCACAGTGCTGAAGGGAAAAAGAATTTTTGCAATAAAGAAAAGCAAAATCAGGACACAGACAGAGACAAAAGCAAAAAAAGACCAAACAAAACCTGGGTGTGGACCAGTCAGAGTCCGTGGTGTGAAAAATGTCCAGGTTATTTTGGTAAGGGAAACGGCAGAGCGTCAGGTTTATGGAGGCGACAACGCTGAATGGTCCCGCACTGGCAACTGCAGCCTCATGCTTATATAAATGCAGATTAGCAACAACTTAGAGCTGCACAGTGCGGACCAGGTGATCTGGAGAGCAGTGGGGCAAAGGTCACTGGAGGAAAGGTCCTGATAAAAACCAATGTTGGTCATATTTCATATGAATCTGAAAACACTAAGACAAAAAATGCATAAGAATTTGGAACCACAGTTCATACAAGCATCTTGGATTTACATTTTGCAATTAGAATACTTGATTTATGTTTAGAGCCATGATAAAACTAGATTAAACTTTTCCAAAACCTTTCTTCCTCAAAATTGTTTGTTTTTTAGGAGCATTGTGGACAAAAAAATACAATAAAATGTCCTGTTGGAGTGGGGGAATATCGATATCAAGATGGCAGCCATGCTTCATTTCGTCCATACGTCATGTTAGAGGCATGTATGGTATAAACATGACCTTTGACCTTCCAAACCTACATTTAGTCACTAAGATCATCCTCCTATGACAATACATCCTACACTATAGAGGAACAGAAATCTGACCTTTGACCATGGCAACCATCTTTGATTTCTCCATTTAAGGGCAGATCCCCTGTTTTGGGAGCGTGGAGCCTGATATATTCAGAATCAGCACACCCCAAAACCCCTATGTACAAATTTTCATGCTTTCTTCCGGAAATGAACATTTTGGCCAAATATCCTGACATATCCGCCCCACTACTAAAGTCCTGGTGATGTCAGATGGATCTTCTTTTTCTGGGTCCCTGGTTCCTGTTGTTGTTTAGTGTGAATGCAGTATGCAGCCAGTGGAGGTGATGAACCACTGTTAAAGGAGCATGTGTTGGTAAGTCTGGGTGACCCATCACCATGGTAACGCTGGGTGACCCATCACCATGGTAACCCTGCGTGACCCATCACCATGGTAACCCTGGGTGACCCATCACCATGGTAACCCTGGGTGACCCATCACCATGGTAACTCTGGGTGACCCATCACCATGGTAACTCTGGGTGAGCCATCAGATTCCAAAAGAGAAAAGTGGTTTTCAGTGGAATGACACCTTTAAACACTTGGCTGTAATCTGCTACGATATCATAAATGGTAAATGTTCTGCACTTCTATAGTTCTTTTCCACCTTCATGGTTCAAAGCTCTTTACAGTAGCTTCACATTCACCCATTCACACACACTCATACACCAGTAGTTTTCTAAGGTCAAAGGTCAGTCCTACTGGGGGCCTAAGTCAGGTTTCAGTGTTTTGCCCAAGGACACTTCGACATGTGGACAGCCAGAGTTGGGACGCGAACCGCCAACCTCTCTGTCATTGGGCGACCCACTCTACCAACTGACCCACTCTATCAACTGAGCCACTCTACCAACTGACCCACTCTACCAACTGACCCACTCTATCAACTGAGCCACAGCCGCCCTGCAGACTAGTGTTGTTAAATAAGCGGGGCAGACAGAAGGGGGATGCAGAGAGTTTTAGGTGGAGAAAAGAGAAAGACAGATGTACACAGTCAGGTCGACTGGAGCAGGTGTTGTGTTGTCGGAGTGTCCTTGGGCAAGACACTGAACCCTGGCTTAGTCCCCCAGTAGGACTGACCTTTGACCTTAGAAACCTACTGGTGTATGAATGTGTGTGTGAATGGGTGAATGAGAGGGGGAATATTTTTCTGATAGTAACTAGTGTTCCATGTGTTATCCCTTGATTATTGTCAAAGGAGTCTAGATATCATTAATTAGGTCAAAAGCATGTGAAAAATTTTTTAAATCTTGCGATAAACACAGTGTTATAGAAGTTAATTTGGCTAAATATCACTTTTGACCTCCAGAGTTCTCAAAAACTTGGTCGTAGGTGATAACAACAAGTATTAGAATTGTATAAATATTCATTCTGCATCATTTGATACCAATCTGAAAGTTCTGTGACCCTCTGTTCTGGAGTTAGAACCATAATGTGATTTTGAACTTTGACCTTTACTCAAATGGAACATTACATCTGATGTGCATTAGCTATATGTATATGACCATGTTATTTAATAGTGACATCTACAGTATTTACTGAGTTATAGCATGATATGACTCTGTGGACACACACACACACACACACACACACACACACACATACACACACAAGGTGATTATATTAATCAGATTAATCACACAGTTGTTTCACACAGTCTAAGTGTGGTTGTGTCTAAGTGTGGGTGTGTCTAAGTGTGGGTGTGTCAACACTTAGTGTGTCACTGCAGGACGTTTCCATGGTAACTGACCAGGTTCCTCCATCACAAAAGGCAAGAATTGGAGGAAAGAGAAGACCCGCCCACTCAGGTGAGAAGACCCGCCCACTCACCTGAGGATCTGAAAACACTTCCTGGAAGGAGTTGATTGGTCCGACAGGAACACCTGAGCCCTGGAAGCGCCTCAGCCAATCAGCTGTGTTCTCCTGGAGGAACCTGAGGGCATAGACATATAAACAGACGCCTCATTGGCTGCAGTCGTCCACTGGAGCAGCGGGCCTGCAGGGTGGCCATCTTGGATCCGTGCCACTAGCTCCTACAGTTCATTATTTCCATAGAGGAATGATGTGCTGATACAATTAAAGTTGTCATAAATTGCTCAATTCTCAAGAAATGTTGATGGGGTTTGTGACAAACACCAGACATGACAAACAGACAGACAGACAGACAGACAGATATAAGTAGAAAACAAACAAACAAAACATTCAGATGTGCTCACGTTTTTATTGACTGCATCTACAGCTTTACATTAGTTTTCCTTGATGGTACTGGTTAAAATGTAAGAAACAAACATTTAAGGAAGTTGTTAGTATCATAAAGTGTAACTGTACTAAACATACAGACAGAAAACAATTAGCATTAACTAGCTTTACATTATTTATAGAGACATGAATCATATAAATGTATGAATTATTTATCCAGGTCACACATTGACCTTTTGTAAATGAGATGGAAGTTAAAGACAGATGCTTTGACTTTTTTTTGATAACCGCCCGCTGCGCCGTTAACACCCGCTGCCAATGGCAACAGGTTTTGTCACTTCAGATTGACGGTACCGTATCACTCCGCAAGTAGTTCGGCCACTTTGAAACTAAATATTCACTACGTTGTAACGGCTGTTTTATCCAGTATGGAATAAACTGGAATAACCCTAGAATAAGAGGAATAATGTATTGACCATGCGTTACTATCAGAAAAAATATTTCCCAATGGGGCCAAACAACACCCCGATGTCAGAGGGGTGTTGTTCCACCCCGAAGGGAAATAATTTTTGCTGATAGTAACGCATGGTCAATACATTATCCCTTGCATGTATTTGTAAGTATGTAAAGTAGTGGTCCAGGTCTAGTAGTGGTCCAGGTACCTGTGTTTCAGCTGTAGCAGCAGGTGTTTGCGGTTGTGAACTCGTAGTTTGTTGGTTTTATAGTTTGGATCTTGTGCCAGTTCTGGCAGATTTAACACCTGAAAACACAAAAACAAATACTTATACAAACAAACTTTCAATATTTCTACTGATACACATTTAAAATGTTCTTCCTGTCCATGTGTGAACTGGTCCAGGAGTACCTCAGGGCTCAGTCCTAGGACCCCTGTTAACCTGAGCGACAGAGTGGACAAAGTTCACAATGTTTGACCTCACTTAAAGTCATCAGGTCAAAAGTAACATTTATCAGATAAATGTAAAAATGTTCAGATAAAATTACCTCACACACTCGGACAAACTGCTTGTCATTTCCTGCAGCGACGACGATGTGACCATCTTTAGTTTTAAAACCCTGAAAGAACAACAACAGATGATGTCCATGGTTTACACCAACAGGATGCATTATGGGATTACATGTAACACTAACACACACACATTAACTACACACACCATTCTGTTTTCATTTGAAATGTAATAATTTTGTGGTATTTAAATTTTATATGTGGTTCCCAGAACTCATGACACTGAAAACATATAAAATAAATAAAATAAATAAATAAAAAAAAAAAAAAAAAAAAAAAAATATATATATATATATATATATATATATATATATATATATATATATATATATATATATATATAAAATGTTCCTCTCGCCCCACCTGGGCAGTGTCTCCTTCAGACTCGGGTCCTCTACCAGAGGTCTGGGAGCCTGAGGGTTCTGCGCAGGATCTTAGCTGTTCCTAGCAATGCTCTCTTTTGTACAGAGATCTCTGATGTTGTTCCTGGTATCTGCTGGAGACATTCTCCCAGCTTGGGGGTCACTGCCCCTAGTGCCCCCATCACTACTGGTACCACTGTTGCCTTCACACTCCACATTTTCTCAAACTCCTCTTTCAACCCTTGGTATTTCTCAAGCTTCTCATGTTCTTTCTTTCTGATGTTGCTATCACTGGGGACTGCTACATCTATCACCACCACTGTCTTCTCATGTTTATCCACCACCACTATGTCAGGCTGATTGGCCATCACCCACAGGATCTTGGCCTGTTTGTTCTCTGTCACCTTTGGGGGGTTCTCCCATCTTGACCCTGGGACCTCCAGTCCATACTCTTTACAGATGTTCCTGTACAGTATGTCCTCTACCTGGTTATGCCTCTCCATGTATGCCTTACTTGCCACCATCTTACACCTGCTGTGATGTGCTGGACTGTTTCAGGGGCTTCTCTACACAGCCTACACCTGGGGTCCTGTCTGATGTGGTAGACCCCGGCCTCTATTGCTCTGGTGTTCAAGGCTTGTTCTTGTACAGCCATGAGTAGTGCCTCTGTGCTGTCCTTTAGTCCAGCCTTTTCTAGCCACTGGTATGTCTTTTCCATATCAGCCACTTCCTCAATTTGCCGATGGTACACGCCATGCAAGGGTTTGTCCTTCCATGATAGCCCCTCTGGTTCCTCGACCTTACTGGGCTTTTGTTGCCTGAGGCATTCACTTAGCAGTTGGTCATTGGGGGACATTTTCTTGATGTATTCCTGGAGGTTCGCCGTTTCCTCCTGAACAGTAGTTCTGACACTTACTAGTCCTCGGCCTCCTTCCTTTCTCTTAGTGTACAGCCTCAGGACACTGGACTTGGGGTGGAACCCTCCATGCATGGTAAGGAGTTTCCTTGTCTTGATATCAGTGGCTTGTATCTCTTCCAGTGTCCAGGATATTATCCCAGCTGGGTATCTGATTACTGGCAGGGCATAGGTGTTAATGGCCTGGATCTTATTTTTGCTGTTCAGCTGACTTTTCAGGACCTGCCTTACCCTCTGTAGGTATTTGGCTGTGGTTGACTTCCCAGCTGCCTCCTCATGATTACCATTTGTCTGTGGGATCCCTAGATATTTGTAACTTTCCTGCACATCTGTGATGTTCCCTTCAGGTAGGTCAACCCCTTCAGTTGTGATCACCTTTCCTCTTCTAGATATCATCCGCCCACATTTATCTAATCCCAATGATATCCCAATGTCTTTGCTGTAGATCCAGGTGAGGTGAATTAGGGAATCAATGTCACACTCATTCTTGGCATACAGCTTGATGTCATCCATGTAGAGGAGGTGGTTGATGGATGTTCCACTTCGGAACTGGTATCCGAAGCCACTCTTTCAGATGATCTGGCTGAGGGGGTTTAGGCCTATGCAGAGAAGCAGGGGGGACAGAGCATCTCCTTGGTAAATGACACATCTGATGCTCACTTGTGCAATTGGCTTTGAGTTGGCCTCCAGAGTTGTCTTCCACAGCCTCATTGAGTTCTGGATGAACTCTCTTAGTGTCCTGTTGATGTTATACAGTTTTAAACATTCCAGTATCCATGTATGTGGCATTGAGTCATAGGCTTTCTTGTAGTCAATCCAGGCAGTGCACAGGTTGGTGTTCCTCATCTTGAAATCTCGGGCAATTGCCCTGTCAACCAGTAGCTGGTGTTTGGCTCCCCTGGTGTTGTTGCCTATTCCTTTCTGTGCTCTGCTCATGTATTGCTCCATGTGCCTACTCATCTTAGTTGCCATGATGCCTGATAGTAGCTTCCATGTGGTGCTGAGGCAGGTTATAGGCCGGTAGTTAGATGGTATTGTTCCCTTCTGGGGGTCCTTCATTATGAGGACTGTCCGGCCCTGGGTTAGCCACTCTGGGTGGTTTCCCGATATCAGCAGCTGGTTCATCTGTGCTGCTAGGTGTTCATGGAGTGCTGTCAGTTTCTTAAGCCAGTAGGCATGAATCATGTCGGGCCCTGGTGCTGTCCAGCTCTTCATTTTGGACACTCTGGTTTGGATGTCTGCTAGTGTGATGACTACTGGCTCTTGTTCTGGGAGTTGGCTGTGCTCTGCCTGTAAGTCTGTCAGCCATTGGGCATTGGTGTTATGTGTTACCTCCTTCTCCCAAATGCTTTTCCAGTATTGCACCTGGTTTATTCTCCTGGCCTCTACCTCTCTCGTGTATCTCTTTAGGCGGGTAGCTAGTGCTGTGAGCCTTTGCTTAGCAGTCTCCAGTGCCTCAGCTGTGGACAGTTTGTTGTATTTCTTGGGTAGTGCTTTCCTCAGATTCACACCTCTGCTTAGTTCTGTTAGAACACTGACTTCTCTCCGTGCTGCCATGATCTTTGCCTCTAGCCTTCTCCTCCATGGGGCAACCTTCTGGCTGCTCTGGCTGTTCATCTTGTAGCCAAGCATCTCTAGGATTATATATATATATATATATATATATATATATATATATATAAATAAATAAATACACAGACAGACAGACAGGGGGGTCCTCAGTGATGAGGGGGGGCTTTCCTCATCACTGAGCGACTGTACAGTTCAGAGGGTTAGGGTTGTTTGGGTGATTTTACTGAACTGATTTATTATTCGGGACAGTTTTGTTTTATGTTTGATTGTGAGGAAGTTGTAGCACGTGGAGATATTGTAGGTGAGGATGGATTCAATGAGTGATTTATAAACAAGTGTTAAAATGTCCTTGTTGACGTTAAAAGACCTCAGCTTTCTGAGCAGGTGGAGGCGCTGCTGAGCTTTTTTTATTAACTGAGTCCACATGTGGCCCAAAGGACAAAGTGGTGTCCATCTGAACCCCCAGATATTTAAAAGACAACACCTGCTCCACACCCAGACCATGGACCTGCTCCACACCCAGACCATGGACCTGCTCCACACCCAGACCATGGACCTGCTCCACACCCAGACCATTGACCTGCTCCACACTCAGACCATGGACCTGCTCCACACCCAGACCATAGACCTGCTCCACACCCAGGCCATGGACCTGCTCCACACCCAGACCATTGACCTGCTCCACACCCAGACCATAGACCTGCTCCACACTCAGACCATGGACCTGCTCCACACCCAGACCATAGACCTGCTCCACACCCAGACCATGGACCTGCTCCACACCCAGACCAGGTCTGTAATAATACAGTAACACTCACTATAACAATATATACATACAATAATAAATGAACTAAGACCGACTATATGAGTCACTCAGATGTATTACATGGGTCATGGAACACACACATCACTCACAGAAATCACAGATGACAGCTAGCAATGCCAGCTGCTAGCATATTATCATATTATTCAATTCAATTCAATTCAATTTTATTTATAAAGCCCTAAATCACAACAAAGTCGTCTCAGAGGGCTTTACAAAAACGCAATCAACTACAGAAATACATGAAAAAGTCCCAGGCATCCCCTGTCCTTAGACCCTCCTTCTCGGCAAGAAAAAACTTCAAAACCCAGTGGGAAAAAGAAGAAATCTCGAGGAGAACCACATTGAAGGAGAGATCCACTCTCATGGACGGACAGGCTATATAGATGAACGTCCATTTATAAATGAAGGAAGGGGGGCTGGTCCAGACAGGCAGGGGCGGTGGTCCGGGGTCACAGGTCGGCACAGGCGAGATACTACAGATCCTGTCGTCCATGGCTCCCGTGCAGACACTGTCAGGAGAGCCACCACTCCCCCCAGGGGTATTAGCTTCAACAATACACCGGCGCTAAACAGCATTAGCTTATACAGTACAACATGCTAACATCTACCTGAACTGTACTGTGTTATTTATCTGTGTGGCATCTACACACAGTAATAAACCAGGAATAGATGAATAAAAAAGAGAAAAAGAAGCAGAGATGGTGAACTTAGCACAATTACCTACAACACAGAGGCTAATAAAACACTGACTACGTTCATAAACGTCATAACATCAGTGGTGCGTTCAACAGCGTGGGACATTTGAAAACTTACAGAAAAGGAGTTATTCCTGAACAAATATAACCAAACAATCAAATAAACAATTAAACTGTGTGGGCTTTCTAACAATTAACTATTATTAACTAGTTTAACACAATAACTTTGACAGACGCTCATATGAGTCATTTAAGTCACAGATTCTGCTCTGACAACTAAGCTGAACTTTGACCTGTTAAGACTAAGAAGTTTATGTTCTATGGACCTTTGTTCTGTGAAGAACACACAGAGGGTTATTTTTTCAGAGGAAAGGGGGCAGAGAGACAAGTGGGGACTGAGAGCTTTACATCCCCAGAGAGCGTTTCAATCAACCCAGGTTTATGAAAAATGAATATCTTTTGTTCATTCAGTCGTCAGTTCGCTCTATTACCTCACTTTTTAGACATAGCTACTTGAATGGTAATAAAATATATGACTTATGTTGCAGGTTGTTCATGATACATTTAAACCCAATGCCCACTAGGGATAATGGCAAGATGGGACAGGCAAAATCTGGGCCAAATAATTTCATGAAATAAAAGCTTTTGAAGGCTGAGACATAGTTAAGCTGACAATGGAATAAAAAAACACTAGTGTTTTACTTCCATAATATTTAAACTAAACGTACTTGTGTTTGTCGTCACATCTTTGGCTGGAAAACTGAGTGTGATCACTCACTATTAGTTCAAATATTAATGAAAATATTCAATTAACTATCAATCAAATTAGTAAATGGACCAAAGGTACTTTGAAAACACTTCCATACTCTATATTTAAATCTGTAAAGTAGATCAAAACAAAGTGATGTGTCCAGTGGAACATCATATGGAACATCATTGTCACTATTTTGCACAGAAGTTGGAACCATTAAATTATATTTTAATAACCCTTTTTCCTAAAAATTTCCCGGGGGAGAAGCCCACAGACCCAATTAAAAAGAGACACCAATGTCTGGCCTACAGCCCCGGGTCTTTACTGAAGCTACAGACGCCCCTGGTCCAAGTTATGAAAAACCTTTAGCGAAATGTTTGGAGTTTGAATATAAAAGAAAATTCCATTTATGAACGGAAACTGAAACCTCTGAGACATAAATACTAGAAATACTACAGTATTTACATGACTATACTTACTGTACGTATCATCCCATTGGCTGGTGACCTTTGACCCTCAGTTACTATTGTTTCCTCAGTTTGTCCCAGTGTGTTCATTTAAACTTTATTACAGAACGTATTCATTATTGATCATGAATCAAAGAAAATGATTGTGATGAAAAGAAATGACTGCGTTAGTGAAACAGCAAATGATAGAAAAGGACGCAATTGTTTTGACTTTTCATCCAATAACTTTGACATTTTCTCTCACAATTTTTATTTTTTATCCAATAATTTAAACTTTTTATTCAAGACGTTAAACTTTTTATCTCATGTTTTTTTTTTTTATCTTATAATTTTGACTTTTTATCCAATAATTTAAACTTTTTATCTCATAATTTTTTACTTTTTATCCAATAATTTAAACTTTTTATCTCATAATTTTTTACTTTTTATCCAATAATTTAAACATTTTATCCAAGATGTTAAACTTTTTATCTCATTTTTTTTTTTTACTTTTTATCCAATAATT